>JADKXX010005924.1:0-126140 GCA_017310255.1 Butorides virescens | reverse complement strand
TAGCAATTTTCGTTCCCAGGCCTGTGTTGGGTCTCTGGCGCGAGGGACTAAGAACATCGGGCCCTGGAGTAAGGAAGAAAGCCCTGAGCCCCAGGGTCTGTGGGCCTTTTGGTAGGGTAGGTTGTTATTCCTCCTGTTTTATTATTAGTTTGGGATAAAAAAGTATAACACTTCCTCAGGATCAGCCCTGTAATAGCAGGGAACCAGTGTTCTGCTGGCACTTGGAGCAAAGTAAAAGTTTTTCTATCGGTCACATCAGGTTCCTATGAAGCTGTCCATTAAAGAAGAAAAAGAGGATAGAATGAATATGGGTCAGGCACCAATAAACACAGGATTTTGCATAACTACTCTCATACTCTCAGGGAATCTTTATTGATCCGTGAGTGAAAATTACCATGTTTTTAACTTGCTTGTTATCTTGCTAGAAGTTTGTAAATTTTGTAGTACTACCATTCCAAGATTATGGGATTGCCTGGGCTAATTCTAAATCTACCGCTCAGTAAAGGAAATGGAAAGAGGACCCGAAATAAATATGAGTATGCACTTTGGTGTTTTGTTGGGTTAGGGTAATGGCCTCAATGTCTGTGGGTTTTCTGTAGCTTTTTTTAGATATTCTATTGTTGTTTTTATAATACTTGTTTGCTTTTAAACAGTAAAGGGCATGCTCAGGATGACTGCAAATTGTAATCCCAGTTGAATTGCAGCTACTTCAACAAAAAAAAACAGAGGGGATGGAAACAAATATCCAAACAATCTGAATGTGTTGATTTGATGTTTTTAATATGAAGCACTTAGACTTTTATCTGCATAAAAAAGGCTCAACAAGACATTTACCTTAATTCAATAATAGGTGGGTATTTTTAAAGGAAGACTGATACTATTTTACAGATCATTTGTTTGATCAGAAAAATTTTCCACCCTACACTTAGTCCAGCTCTACTACAGAACAACTGATTATCCTACACCCATAGCCCAAGCCTGTATGAATTTTTTATTGACTAAGTAGTGTAACAGAGCATAATATATGAAATATTCTAGAGGAGATGGATGAATAGATAGCCTCACAGTTATACCTTTGTTCTCTCTAATGTAAATATAAAGATCATGTTATTTCAAAGCATGCACAGAGCATTTTGAGGTCACTAGAAGATGCAAAACAAAAATAATGGGTAGACAATTATAGCATAGTAAGATAAATATGTAGTTAAACAGTAATCATGGTGCACTGCACAGTAAAGACAATCAGAAAACAAATTTCCAAACTGATGTAAATTGGTTTGTGGTCAATCAAAATTATTTATTTCCATTTCAATTCAAAAGCTTTTTAAATGAATTGTAAACAAAATTACTATCAACATTTCACAAAGTCAGCTTTTCAAAAAGGTTTATTCCATCAAAAAGATTGCTTTGTCAAGTATTTTCTCTCTACTGCCTATTGTTAGATTTCCAGGTCCTCACTTGGCTGTCCAGTCTTATTTACCAGAACACTGGTTCTGTACTGATACTTACATTTGAATGAAAATTATTCACTTGTATAGGACATACTCATATTAAGGCTTACATATGTTGTTCACATAGGAGCAAGAGTCTCGGGTGAAAATCTCCACATTCATGTACATGTTTGTTTCTGGACTCCAGAAAAAAAATGTGCTTATTTTTGAGTTTTGGTTTTTTTAGTTTCATGAGGAAACAGAAATACCAAAGTACTATGATGTGAGTTATTTCCTGATATTTTGCCCTTGTGAAACCTAGAGTTTCATTGTAACATTGCTCACAAAAATACAAGATAAAGCTAGCCTTATGTCATGGCTGTGGCTGCCTCAATAGCTTTGGTGAGATCTTCAGAATGAAGAGAGCCACTGCGATGGATCTAGGACTACTATGTTTAATTTCACTGTCATTCTTCTGCCTAAAACATTTTTTTTTCAATTTCTAGATGAACCATTAGGTTTAGATGTAGTCACTAAGGACCATCCTCTCAACCATGACTGTCAGGCACAGTTTTCACCACCTTCTCACTCCAGAGTGGTGTGCTGTCTGTGGTCTCCAGGCTGTTCACAGACACAGAAGTGTGTAGAAGACACTGAAATGTGCCTCCTGATCCAACAGCCAGTTCCCATCCCCTTTATTGAAAGGGAATAATGAGGATGGATTTGGCCATCTAGATGGATCCAATCCACTGTTAGCCACCATACCAGCTCTAGAATCATTCTCAAATTTTGCAATAAGGCCTTGGTTTTAGCGTACAGACATCCAGCTGGCTTGGTCTTCTTAGGTCAAATGAAGGCAAATGGCTCAGATCAACAGTTACAAGAACAGAGTCAGCAGAGCTGGAAACCAAGCAACTGGGAGCCCAGGAGCCCAGGCAGAGCGAGAGTGACAAGGCGCAAAGGCAGACTAGAAGGGAAGATGCTGAGGTGGGCTGTGACTCCTAATTTTACCTGTGGGTACCTCTTAGGGTATGGTGAACCGCCAGCCTGCTGAGACTGGGACTGGAACACGTAACTCCTTGCATGAATGTCCAGTCCCCAGTGCTGGGGCTGAAGTACTCTTTTTTGAAAAGTGAACTCTGTGAATCTCACAAGTACACACTCATGGGTATATGTTCCTACATTACCTAGCCACTTTCAAAGTACTTTGCTGACTGTCACAAGACTACCAGGAAAAGGAAGTAGGCCTGAAGGTGACAGATTTTGGTACGGTGCAACATGAATCTAATTTGTGCTGACCTGAAGATACAGGACATATATCTTAAAATTCCAATGAAGAAGCAGAGGAAGATCAGATTCCTTTGATTTTTTTAATGATGTTTTAAGACCTAACATAAATAAATGTCCCTCAAGATCATCTTCTTAAACAGGAGTGTATGGGACTATTCTGACTGCATGTGCACTTTGTCTTGGGATTTTAAAATCTGTTTCATTAGGCCATCCACTTAGCTGTAGTCTGCTACAAAAAGCAGCTGCTAGCACTTCATGGAGACCTAAGTTTTGTCCACTGTTGGTTACTTTAACATCAGGTTCTTCAACATGAAAGGGTCTTGGCTAAGTGTAATAATTACATGTGTGTCCTCAGAGCAATTGATGGACATCATTGGTATTCAGTATTTCTAAAAAAAGTCTTTTTGAAACTCGTGCTTTATAGTATCCCAAAGGAATCCACTTGGAGAATATATACCACTTTTTATTGCATGTAGTGCAATGATCATAACATCGTTGAATGCAAATAAAAATATGCAAGAGTGCACATCTTGGTACAAGTAGGAAATCGTGGCAGGCTTTGCATTTAGAGAAGGAAGCTGATAGACTAAAGAGGTAAAAATGACACAGATTGCTGGTGTGGAGGTATCATTTTTTCCTATTAATATGTGATATGAAAGATAATGAGGATGAGTTGAAGTCTGACAATACAGATTAAAAATGTTCATGCAGAGGCTATGAAATGTCAAGATTAAAAATCCTACAACTACATTTAACTTTGCCAGATTAGAATTTGCTCCCTGGCTTGAAACTTGAAAAATAACATAAAATGATAAAAACCATTTTTTAACTGTCACGTTGTACACCTCTGAAGTGGCTTTAGAAAAAGAAATTGAGACCTAGAGAACTGAAGTGGCTCAAGATAGCACTTTAATGGTGCCCTCTTAATACAGTCACATTGTCTGAACCTCAGGCCTCGGTCTGCTCTCTGGAAGAAGTTGATCTATGCAATTTAGAGGCAATGAGCACTACATTCTCAAACTATCTGAATGGCTTTCTAAGGATGCCTGGATTTTCAAGTGAACTTGGTCGAGTGGCATGCAAACATCAACCCACAGTGAGTAGAAGCAAATACACTTTCCAATGATCAGATTTGGGGTTTTTAATTTTTTTCTTGCACCCTCCAATCTGAACATTTTATACTCCAGGGCTTAGCCTCTACATGTGCTAATTAGCCCGAAAGAGATAGAGCACACATTTAATTAGTGTTTGCTGTAGCTCTTTTCTCATTTGGTGATTTCTGGGGTATTAATCAGAAATATGAGGTCAGCCAATAAACTTGACGATGCCAAAAAACCCCCCAGTTTACCGCTGCTGGACATCTGTCTATCTCTGCTGGCGACAACCTCACTCTAACCTTTCTCAGCACCTTATAAAATATGGGCTACTTTTCTGGCAGTGCCAGCCTTCATCACTGCTTCTGCTTACAGGACTTGTCCTCCATACAAGACAGAGGAGGACAGTCTACTTATCCTTGTTTTACCCCATGTAGATTTGCATGTGAAACCTGTTTTCTGGCACATATAGCATTCATATTATCACATATTCTATCTTCATATACTTATATACAGTTATATGAAAGAGTAGCAAAAGACAATTAAAATTACATATGTAAACCAGATCCAAAGCAGGATTATGAGCCTGGCTGTAAAATCAAGTGTCCCCCCCAAAATGTCTATCTTGTATGAGCCAAGACTAGACATGTTCCTCCTTAAAAGTAGCACAAGGGTATTGCTACCACAAGGGTAGCACACTATTGCTATGACACTATTGCTACCTCAAGGGTTGCAATAGTGTCATAGCCATATGCATGTTTTTCTGTTTTCTTTGTTTTGTTCTGTTTTGTTTTCTAAAAGAAAACATAAAAAAGCATAAAAGCTCTCAATAAGAAAAAAAAAGCAACAAGTCAAGTTTCATTCCATTGGTGGTTTGGTTAGGACAACCCTACATATTCCAGGAGAGCCTTATGGAGCTAAGGTGTGGCTGCTCTTTTTTAAGTACAGTCTGTGAATAGAGTGCACAAACAGCTTTTCTTATAACATTTCATCCCTTTTCCAGGTGTATCTGGCTGTTGGAAAACATAGATGCGACTACTGATGCTGTCAAAATGAGTTAATACCAACAGCAGGACTATTGAGCATGGGACAGAGGGCATCACAATTCTTGTTTTAGGAGTTGTTTTGGAAGCACTGTAGGAGGAAAAGTGACTGATTTTTGGCTGAAGACCAGAAGCAATACACGGTATGAAAGAGTCCCTTGAGACTATAACTGTACTGCCTTTCGTACATTGCATATTACATTATGCCATGTTGAAGGCCCAAGGGTCAGAATTCCTCTTAAGACACCTGAGTGGAAGTTACCCTTTAATACCGTTTCTAGGGCTCATGATTAAAGCAGTAACAGTTCCCCTGCTCTTGACCTAGAAACTCCTTTGGGGAATTTTTTGTTAGTCAGGCCTATAACACTGCAAGCCCTTTAGAGTATTCTTTTTCAGATAAAAGTAATTTGTAAAGACCATGCTCTACTTATGAATGGCTACTTCCAATTGCCAAATTAAAACCTCAGCATTAGACATTGTGGTTGTTTGAAGAACTACCAAGTTTCCACCATTTCTCTGTATCATTTAGAAGCTCCAGTGGTGTGTAACAAGGCAAAATTTTCTGAAATAAAAGGCCAATAAGAATAGCAGTACCCTCTGATATTAAAAATTAAATTCAATTACTTACATAAGCACCTTCTGGGAAATGCTGTGTTTGTATATTTTTCCCCCGTGTTTGCAGTCATTTTGTTTGCTTTCCAGGTTAGCTGATATTATATAGTTGATTAGTTTGCTTGCTTGCTTTTGTGCAAGATAAGAATTAATAAATTATAAACAATAAAACAAGTAGAAAACATACAACAGACAATAACAATTTTCAGCACTCTTCATACGCTACTGTCAGAAAGAGGTGTGCTTTGGAAACAATATAAAAATTTGCTTTCCTTGCCAGACACAGTCATAGACCCAGGCACCACAGAGACTTCTCTGCTTGTTCTCAGAGTTCAGATGGTCCCACAGAGAAACAAGTATCCACATATTCATAGCATGTTCATAGTAAGTCAAACCTTTTAGACTGTGAGTCTTTATTAATATTCCATTTTAGTTTATTTTACAGCGCCTCATCACCCAGCTTCTAAGTCACCCAGAAGAGTCAGAGCACTCACACAGACCCTCAGGAGTCCCTCCTGGAGGTGATACCCCAGGTGGATGGCAGAGCGGCTGCACCAACACGCACTTCACTAGATGATGCTGCCCCCTAGTGATTTCAGTGGTATTAAAATATCTTCCAATTTTTAGCTCTGAGGTGAAAACTACTTGCTCGCCAGTCAGAGGATGATATTTTTTGCTTGTAAAATACCTGGGTCTATATCAGACTTAAGTAAAGCAAAGTTTTGCAAGCTGTAAGAAAAGCATATTGATGCAGCAATTAGCCAGCAAAACTTAAGCTATGTTGCATGCACCTTATCACAGCCTTTTGCAGCCTACCACTCATACTTGCTACTTTGTTCAGAAAGTCCCTGGAGAGTTAGGTTGGAGGGAGAGAGAGGAAAATGAGGAAATGAGATTAGGAGTGGGAAAATGGCAACACAAATTTCAGCTTCCTTTTTATAATGGGAGAAGTGAAAAATTTGGGACAGATCCCACTCCTGTCAAGGCCAATGACAAAATGTCCATTGGACTTTAATGAGAACATGGTTGATTTGCTTCAATTGTATAGTTTCTTATTTTCTAACTTCATCTTGTGGCTGGCTAGAAAGTTTAGGTTTAGTTTCAAGTGTTGATAATAGCTTTCACACTATTCATTTACTACAGAGAAATCCCTTTCAATCTGACATTCTTATACGATTCAGGCTGACTCAAACTGCATATAACCTGAAAGCAAAATCCACTTTCAGGGATCAAGCTGTAGTACATTCCTTCTATCTTCAAACTGCTTAATTAAGAAGAAAAGGACTTTAAAGGGACAACTATAGCAAAGGATTTATAGGACAACTGTAGCAATTGCTACCTTACACTTATTCTGCTTTGGCTGAATTCAAAGGGGTGAACACTAAGATGAACTAGATCAGGTCCTCAAAACATCAAAAAGAAATCTGCCTAATTGTGCAGAAAAAGCAAACTAGGTGAATAAATTTATCCTGGTTGATGGGTGGAAACCAAGAGTTTTTCTGACAGCCAGATAAATCACATAAAAGCTCATTTATTTCAATATTGATGCTAATATAAACGCAGACTTTTACTCAGTCTGTTAGATACTTTTCTTACATAGAGGTAGATAGATACACACATAAAGAGTTAGAGGGATAGACAGTTAAAAAGATAGAGAGGCAGAAAATATTTTGACATGGCTTTTGGGATTCAGTTTTGGAAAGTTAAAGGTTCTTAGATAAGTTCAATTTTGAAAGATCTGCTTGGTTCATGACCCCTCAATGCCACTTCTTACTCTATTTTGTTTTATTTGCTTGCTTTTTACTAATGACACAAGCAAGACTTACAGCTTGTCTATACTTTTTAGACTCAATTCTGAGAGAAAGTGGCTTTATGTGAGTCTACTCTTATTGTTAGTCCATTTATTTCTGCTTACTGGTCTGTTTTGAACTTGTCATCCTTAAAGCCAGTGAACAATTTCAACCAAATTCAGCAGACTGCTCTGAAAATAGATGAATATGTAGAGACAAAGACACTATTAGTGCTTTGACAGAAAAGCTTTGTCTTTACCTCACACTTATTAGACATCAGACACTGTTGTGTGCCTCAGGGCATGAAATCTTAGCAAGCGAGGCTTCTGTTGTTTCAGGGTTTGTGAAGCTATTACTGCAGTGTTATGCAGTAACATCAGGTTTGAAATGAAGAATGCAATCCCAAGTCTTGCCAAGATGGCACAAGTTAAGCTAACGAACAGTTCCACTTCCTTTCATCCTTATGCCTGAACTACCGGTGACACAGCTGAAGAAAAAATCCTCTCAGTGTCAGGCAATAAAAGTCCCTTCATACTACAAAGAAAATCTCAGAGCTGTGTCCTGAATGCCAATGAGTAATGACATTTCTTCTGACAAGTACTTGTGGTTTTGTAACATAGGGTTTACTTAGGTGCATTGGAATAAGTGAGAGACAAGAAATAGCAGAAGACAGCTAGTCCTTTTTTTGGTAAATTTTTTAACATTCAGGTAGTCAAACTTTCAGCAGGATTTTCACTTGTTCATCTGGTATTGTAGTTCTATCCATATGAATAGTAGATCTGAAGGAGGATGCAATAGAAGCATGTCTGAGCAGCAGGCTTACTTAAAGATTTGTATTATGAGAACATGAACTTCTCTGACATATAGAGAAACTCAGACACACAGCTGGGATCTTATTTTGCTTATTCTGACTTTCTACAGGAACCTCTGGCCTCAACATATTTCCTTCTTACTTCTACTGGAGACAGTGAGCAAGAAATCTGGCAGCAGGGCTTCTGGCTTCTCCTCACAACTAAGGTTTCTTTTGGAAGAAAATCAAAGGACTGTGACCATGGGAAAACATTTGTGTACAGTGACAGCGCAGGTCTGTATGTAGTTCTGTGTCTGTTCCTCACTTTGATTGTTTGTTTTCTAAGATAGGATCTTACATTTTTCAAAAGGAACAAGGAAAATCCCACTGGTAGAAAACTTTTAACATCATGCTCTCCTGGAGCAGCTATAGCTTAAGGTGAGTGGCTACTAGCCATTGGTACCAAATGAGCCCTTCATGCAATCAACAGAGCAAAGAGGCCCTCCTCCAGTGATCAGCAATCACTACTCCACTCTGTTGTGAAGAAAACCAGGAAAAAGAAAAACAACAGCCTGGGTTCTGAAATACAGAAACAGACGGGGCAGGAAAACAAATCTCCTGTCCTCATCAAGAAGACACGGAATGCTGGCAACTGTGAACAAGTCAAAAGGAGAAGGGAGAGAAGGCAGAACAAGTAACACAAATATGATTGGTATTGAAAAGAAAGAGGGAAATTACCCTATTTGTCAAGTAAAAATAATAAAGTAATATGAATGAAAAGAGGCAGAAATAATTCTATAAACATAATGAAAAACTACTAAATGAGCAACAAATTCAGCCACAGAGAGCCATTTGTGTCTTCTGTTCTGAACTGATGCCTAAAAGCTTTCCAGGAAAGTATTCAACATTATCTTGTGAAAGCACCTAGCAGTGTCTCTAAACACTATCTGTCAGAGAGGAAAATTTCTTTATAGGTTATGGTGTTATTTGTAAGAGGAGTCTCAGAAAAGCCTTGGAATTTCCATTACTCAAAGTGAAATATATAGAATGTTTTGTGTAATTCTTGCATGTACTAAAAAAGAGAGGGTCGAGACCAGGAAGGTAGAAGTGCTTGTGTTAATAGCATAGTAGCTGACTTATTTCTACTGTTTCTTTAAATAATAATACTTGGTTTAAACTTCTTTTCACCTATGACATCTGATTAAAACCTCACAGTACCACACCAGTTTTAAAGATGTGTAAACTGATGCCCCAATAAATTTCAACGTTAGATTTTGCCACTTTTGCTGGTGTTGAAAATTCTACAATCCAAAGATGATTTTACTGGACCTACTAAACCACTGAGAAGTGTGAAATATAATGCCGTAAGAATAACACTGGCAAAATCTTTATTTAAATAGCTTGGGAAAAGTATATCGGCTGCGAAAAGGAACCCAGACTCTTAATTCTCATTTCCTCACCACAAACACTTGCCAATGTGCCCTACATTCATTTCAACATTGCAAATACTTCTAAATTAATCTCTTCTGAGGTTCATTCATTTGGTCCTTTGGGACACTCTCAAAGCAAATTGAAAAGCTTTGGACTGTAGCCTGGTCATTATTGCACTTTCTATGTTTTTTAATAAATTGTACTTAAAAAAATTGAGATGCCTCCTTACTAAGTGCCATGTCCTGCACTTTGGTCACAACAACCCCATGCAACGCTACAGGCTTGGGGAAGAGTAGCTGGAAAGCTGCCTGGTGGAAAAAGACTTGGGGGTACTGGATGACAGCCGGCTGAGTATGAGCCAGCAGTGTGCCCAGGTGGCCAAGAAGGCCAATGGCATCCTGGCCTGTATCAGGAATAGTGTGGCCAGCAGGAGTAGGGAAGTGATCGTCCCCCTGTACTCAGTGCTGGTGAGGCCCCTCAACTACAAGAAAGACGTTGCGTTGCTGGAACATGTCCAGAGGAGAGCCACAAAGCTGGTGAGGGGTCTGGAGCACAAGTCTTACTAGGAGAGGCTGAGGGAACTGGGGTTGTTTAGTCTGGAGAAGAGGAGGCCGAGGAGAGACCTTATCACCCTCTACAACGACCTGAAAAGGGGCTGCAGCAAGGTGGGCATTGGTCTCTTCTTTCAGGTAATGGGTGATAGGACAAGGGGAAATGGTCTGAGGTTGCACCAGGGCAGGTTTAGGTTGGACATGTGGAAAAATTTCTTCACAGAAAGGGTTGTCAGGCATTGGAATGGGCTGCCCAGGGAGGCGGTTGAGTCCCCATCCCTGGAGGTATTTAAAAGAAGGATAGATGAGGTGCTTAGGGACATGGTTTAGTGGTGGGATGGCAGTGTTAGGTTAAGGGTTGGACTTGATCTTAAAGGTCTTTTCCAACCTAGACGATTCTATAATTCTATGATCTGGCAAAGATTTTACAGCATATGGATGAGATGAAAGAAGGCACAGCTGGTTTTAGTTTTCTGTAGCGGAATGTAGCATTCAAAAGTATGGCAAATATTGGTAGAAAGAATAATTCAAAATTCAGTTTGGCGTCAAGCAGATAGATGGCACATATTTGGGCCAATATACTTGCTTCAAACTCAAAACACAACTCAAATTTTCATTATCCATTAAAAAAACCCACCACAGGCACTTGTTCTTTGGTTTTGGTTCTACACATTGCAATTTATGGTGCTGTCAGTTACTACTAATATTCATATACTGTTACAGACCAGTACTATTACTTTCATTTTACAACAGAAAATTAAATAGATCTAAACTTTTATCGAGTCTATTTTCTTAACTGTGAATAGTATTTTCCCCTCAAAAAAATTACACAGAAGTACACTTTTTGGTTCTGTCACGATCCACTGTTGGGTTGAACAATTTGGCAGAGGTCAAACCCCCTTGCTTTCTAACCAACCTCAGATAATTCTGGGAGGTTGGGGGCGGCTGGGCTTAAATTCTGATTAACTCCAATGTTTTATCATGACTAGGTTCCTTTCACATTCTCGGGAACAGAATTAAGACCCAAAACAGAGTCAAGTGCCAAGTCACTTTATTTGGCCAACAACAAATACACGAGAGAAAAGCAGAGAAAGAGAGGAAAAGTGAGAAAGGGAAAGAGAGGGGCAGAAACAAACAGCACAGGAGTGTTGCAATAGCTACCACCATGGGTCTATGTGCTGACCGTGCAGCCTGAGCGATCTGTGCGGTCCGTGCGGCCTGAGCAGTCTGAGTGGCTGGTGGGCCTGATGTATCTTCGAATCTGGTGGAGGGTAGATCTTCCCGGACGCTCCTGTTGGTCTCCGTTGGTTTCCCCTTTTTATAGGGTTGTCCTCTTGCATAACTGTTTTGCATACCCAGGCCTCCCCCTTGGCAGTGGGGTGCATGCCCAGTACCGTCACTAGATGGTGCTCAAAAATCCCAGAGGGTCTGAGCCCCATCCCCATTGTCAGTCGACCTGGGCCCGGGCGGGGTGTCTGCCTTGGTGATTAAACTGTCCTGCTCAGTTGTCGTGGTGATTAGGCTTTGGTAGTTAAACTTGCCTGCCACCAATGTTGAGACAAGTTTTTAGTCCCTTACAGGTTCACAGAATGCTGCTTAAAAGTATCTAAAGGGTAATGCCTCAAGGCTTTTCCTTTTTTTCTTTTCCAGAAATATGGTTATTGGTCACAGGTGTGAAAATATTATTTTTGTGTTACTGTTTCCAAGTAACATATTCCACAGCTCGGGCAGAAAAAGGTAGTGGGACTGTAAAATCTTCTGAGAGCAGAGAGGTGAAGAACAGATTATCTAGTAAAGTAACTATTATTACTCCACTGAACTCAGTAATTCCATTTACATCTCTTCTAGTTTCCCTGAATATACCTATCTAGTTTATTTCCAGTAGTCTTTACCACAAGTTACCCAAGCTACATCAGAAAGGGAAAAAATAAATTAATATAATGTTGCCTCACTACTAACAAAGGCAGTAACATGTCCTGCAGCATCGTACATGAAGCTTGTGTCTTCTGGCTATTTTGGAAGAGTTTCACTAACTGGGCAACTAATGGTAGTTCTGTGATGGTGCAGATCAGCTGCACATTTAAGAAAGGATTATAGATATTCAGTCATAAAAATCAACCCTAGCCTCCAACAAAAGCCAAGTGAGGTGGAAGGAATTTCAAACAGATGATAACCGCTTATGTTTTATTGTTCCTAGGCAGGTAGGGAGTATATGTTTGCCTTCAAAATCTTACTAGCTTCAATCTTTCCTCTTCTGAAAAAGACTTCTCTTCCTCCCTTCACACTGTGGAGTTCAATCTGTGTTTGTTTCCATGCAAAGGCTTCTTCTGGATAACTACCAGGCTGCTTTTATCACTGCCAGGTCAATTTTGCAATGGGCTTGCTGATTACTGTAGATTTCCAATAGTGCAGGCTGATACTGAAATACAGCATATGCCAGTGCCATTTGTCCAGGGCAGCTGCAATCTCACGTTCTTAGGTGGCAATCGTGCACCACCACCAGGCTTGAGAGAGTTCTCCTCACCGGGAAAGCAGCCTGCAGGAGACTGCAACGTCTTCCACCCCACTTTTGCTCAGACTGCTCAGTACCTTCGAATCCCCCTTCTGCCCTCCAGGAGGCAAAATGCACCTTCTTCCCTGGAAGTTGCCTCTTGGGTGAGATGAATCCTGGAGAGAGATGAAGCCTCAACTCTTGCACAGATGTCATTACTATTTGCTACAGCTTATTGGTTTTTAGTTGGCCCTGTGTAAAACTGTACATAAAAAGAATTCACATTGTTTGCAAAAGAGCCTCGGAAAGTGCAGGCGAAAGGCTCGTGGAGAAGGAAAATACCACTTGTGCCTTGACTTGATGCAAATTTCAAATGCAGAATGGTGAAATACAATGTGGCATTTATAAAAGTTTTAAGATATTAATAGTCAGTTCATTTCTTGTATTTAAAGAAATGTGTTAAATTCCAGAATTTGATAACTATATCTCCCACTTTACTATATTATTATGTTAATGCATAATTGCTCATACATTTTGCAGCCAAAGGAAGCACATTCAATTCCATATACGTTTTTAGAAAAATCAGCATTACATAATCAAACATAGCATTAACATGCATGTTCTTCCATATTATACACTCAGTACTCCTAATTATTGTAGCTAATTACCTTGTGGAAGCTTTCTTCAAAACATATTTTTCCCTTAAATCCAAGACACTTTCATTATGTTCTAGAAAAATTGGGATGTGAATGCAAGTGGTTTCATTCCTAGCACACGAAGGGTTAACCGCAGCGTTGGAGCAAAGAAAGGGTTTTAAGATGAATTATTAAGGAGAACGTATGTGGGAATACTGGTTCTCTCTTCTAAAAAGGGGGAAGGTTTTGTACATTGTGCTTTTGACTCAACATTGCCTTGTTTGGTTTAGTGTTGGTAAGGATTTTCATGTATGAAAAGCCCTTTCAGCTCATCACTGTGGTCTGTTCCTAGACCAGGCAGGTCACCGGCATGCTAGGTCACAACAGCAGAGGAAAGAAACCTCTGCTTTACAGACATGAACACAGATACTCCTGAACTCTGCTCTGACCTGTGCCACTGCTTGGCCTTCATGTAGTGCCTTGCAGCCTTTCATTGAAACATGCCTCTGAGCATGATTTATAACTGCAGAAACTCGCACCAAGATTAAAATCCCATTTGTGTGACTATACTCCACTACCTCCTGAAAGATCAAGTGGTGACGCAGACTCTTGTAGCTTGGGCAGTGACTTAAAATATCTCTTTTTTTTTCCAGTGTTTTGAGGTGATTTAACGCTGCCCAAAACTTCAGAAAATCTGTAACTAGATGTATTAAGTGAATCACCTCCAACCTGTAGGCATGTAAAGTGAAAGGGCACTCCACTTAGTGATCTGATCCACATTTGCATGGATGAGGTTCACTACTCTAAAATGGGGATCATATTCACTTATTTTTATCTGCACACATGGATTAGAAATTTTCATAGGAGGGATTTTTTATTTTAGGATCTCTACAGCCTGATGCTATAAGCACCCTCTGAAGTGGCCATCATTCTGGCAGTGCTGTAGCAAGGGCAGGCACATGTTCCACTGCAGACTTGGTCCTGGACGAAGGAAAATTGGTTTGACCACAGCTGGAATTTGGTGTTGTGGAGAAAGGTGAGCCATCTACACAGTGGAGAAAGGTAAAAAACTCTTGTGGCTGGAGTAATGATTTCCTCACTAGCATGTGGGGGAGAAGGAATAGAAATCACGTAGGTCACAGGAGCCGAACTGCAGGAATGCAGAAGTGAAGCCGGAAGCATGAACAGAACAAGATCAGTGCTGTGATTGGAGGACAGTCACGTAAGCGGTACCTGAAGTATGGCTAATGGAAAAGTTTTAACGAAAGTTTTTCTTTGAGCACTGAGTATAAAAAGCATGCTCTTTTTGAATAAAGCTGATTCTGGTTGCACCTCCGACTGGGGTCCATGCCTCATATGCTGTATTAGTATCCTGAATAGATCTCAGAATGACAGGTCTTCATCATTCTTCACCAGAAAAGGTTTAAATAATCCAGAAAGGATACAAAGCCCAAAATAAGAATTTTCATGGTCATGAGGTTTTGCGTGTGCACGTGTGTGTGTACATAAAAAAGCGCCAGATTTTACATGACAAAAAATAGATTTGGGCAACGTGTAGGAACCTGAGCTCACAGGGCAAGCTAAGAGGCAAGGATCAAGCTGACGGAGGCTCTCACTGTAATGCTCATGCGGGTCTTGTTCACAGTGCCTGAGAGAGAAAGGAAAGAGAAGAAAAGGAAGGGAAATTTCTGATTCTATTCACCTTGTGGATATTTTGTCACCAGCTAAAAGAAATGATAAATGCGGACCACGTTGATCTTTTGCATCTCTTGTGGTAGGAACAAACCCAACTGTTTCTACACAATTGTAAAAATATGTGGTCTTTGGGAACTGCTCTCTCACAAGTACCCACAACTGGTAAATGAAGTCCTGAGAGGGGTCACAGACACCGTTGTATTTTAGCTTCTGAATTACAAACTTCTGAGCTATTTTCCTTTCCTTACAGTTTGCAGAAGTCTGGGCTGTTGCATTTAGTAAAGTTGACAGGTCCTTTAAAGAAATTTTAGCATAGTATTTTAAAATGTAACCTTTGCTTGTATCCAAGAATAGATTTGATTCCATAGGATGGGTCCTTATGTGAATTTTTTTTTTTTTTTGGAAGATTACAACCATGCTAATATTAGTAAGTAATTACAGTTAAAACCTCCATAACTCAAAATAACAGAAATTAAGTCTATTTCTAGGATCTCTCTTGGTTTGGCATATGCAGATACACAAAGGCATTCTTTAGATCGTAAAGCACATTATGCAAATGTCTCCTTTTATATTTGCATATCGCATACATACCTGTACACACTAGTGTTAAGTGGACAACACCGCATGTGAAGCTGAGTACATGTGTAGCATTTTCAACCCTGGGACTTTTTCCTGTTCTAGTGTATTTTTTCCTGCCTCAAATACCGCGAGTTACTTTTGATCTCAGCCATTGGGGATAAAAACATATAAAAATTAATTTCTTCCTTCCTGGGAGGCCTGTCTTACCTTTATCTATCCTCACTTGCTGTCTCTAGCAAAACAGGTGCTTTCGCATCATCTAACCACAGCTCACCCAATATATTCATATGTCCTGATAGATCAAGAATGGTATTCTGAGTGAAAAACCTGACTCTTCTAACATCAAAAAGCCCCACATCTTAACTTTTGACTCTTAAAGCATGCTGATACTGCAGATCATATTGTAAGAGAGGGAAATCTATAGTGACAGTGAAAAAGTTAGCTTGGATGCTGGAAGATGTCATGCAGCATCACAAAACTGAGAAAAACTAACTTATTCTGCCGAGAAATAGGACCCTCAAACTTGTTCTGTCACAGCTATATGTCTATATTCACCTTTACAGAAATGCTTTTCTTGGTGTATTGTTAAGAAGTGTTCTTTTTATTGAGAAAGACAATAAAAAATGGCAATTTTTTATGTGTTTATTATAACATTTTCCCTCCCCCTATTCGAGTCATCTACAACTTCTGTTAACTTACTGAGTTACATTGCTGAGAGTTTGTTGGGTTTTTTTTTTAATACAGAAGAAAAGAGGGGGAACAATTTCAGACTGGAGTAAACAAGTCTCGTAGATAAAATAGAGAGATGTTAAAGAAAAACACCACTGTATTTGCAGACAGCTCTATTACTTCCTGGAAAAATAATTTCTTGAAAGCTCAAAGAATATTTTTTCTCTTTATGTCTTGATGTTATTCCCTTATTTAATACCTTAAGTGCTTGGTAGTAGAAGTTGTACAGTGAATAGTCCAACACAAAAATCAGTTATTATTTCACTTTGCCATGAAATTAGGTTCTTTTGTTCTACTGGACTTCTAGATGAAGAAGTATCACTGATGGACTTTTCTGGGGACCTCTGAGGGAAAGGTCTTATCATTATGAGTTGTAAATAAGCTCTAAAGCTTTTTTTAGTGTTTTTTGCCTTTCTTCAGTGTTCTTGCCTCTCAGCAGACACATGACATTCCTCCGCTGCCAAATTCCACTTCGTTAAAAAATACTGAGATGGAAAATGCTGTCAGCACATGAAAAGCAGGGACTTTCTCTTTTCACTGCGAAGGCAAGTCAGCTTGAAATGAACTCCAGATCAGACAGCTATACCTTGGCAGCTATACTTTCACTCAGTAAGATTTTTTCCCCCCCTGGACAAAATACACTTCACACAGCAAATTGTAGATTGCCTCCTGAATGTTTTAACATGTCTCAAGTACTTTAAAGAGAAACAGGTAAATTCTGTATCCTCTCCTATATGTATTTATTACAATTTACATTTAGATTTCAGTACAATTAGTTGTTAGCAATGTATAGGGATTTTCATCACTTTCCAACAGCAATCAGGTGTACCAGGGGGTAGTGGGGGTGCACAGTGCCACTGCCCTGCTGGTGCTGCCTGTGCAGGCAGGGGGGAGTTTGGCGACTCTGGGGTCTTGGCCCCTCAACCCCTCCACTTCATTGGGGCTCAGCTGGTCATTTTGGCATGTGTTGGAGCTTCAACATGTTACATGATACATGACTCTCCCTCGGTGCCGTCTGTAGGCGTAAAGGCTCACCTGAGCCTTAACGCGTTGGCTCTTATGTAATAGGATATAATGAACACTAGCAGAAATGATGAAGCATATGAGTAACAATGCAGCTCAGCCCTCACCTGCATCTCCATTTTTCACAGCTGGAGCAAAACTACCCTCCACTACACATCCTGAGAGGAGCACTATGTAAAATGCAGAATAAACATAGAAGCAAGGCAGGCCCAGGAGCTTCTTTTTAAGTTTTTCTTAATATAGCTCCCACTTCAGCAAGCTGTATTTGGTTCTTCTGTCTATTCCTTTGCTATGACTGGAAAAAATTGCTATTTATTGATATTATCCATTGATTAGAAGAGATCATAAATGAAATGTGGATTGTTTTCTTCCTGGCTTATGGGAACAGCCTGAAGCAGGTTTTAGCATGTTATCGACCATTTCATCAGCACAAGATCCATTTGCAGACTCTTGGCGGGGGGGGGTGGCGTGGAGGGGTGGGGTTTGTTTGGGGTTTTGTTTGTTTGTTTTCTCTGGCATAGAGATGCTGAAATGAACCATTTCTGTATTAGTAATACTCTGTTGTTGTATCAGTGGCAAGTAAATCTGACTGACGTCTATTTTAAAATGAGAAAGGTAGGAAAGAAGAAAGCAAACAAAGCATAACAAACATCAAAAGTTTGTTTTGTAGGAGGAAGGGAAAGTATCCTTCTATATTTATGGAACTCAAGGTCTATTTACAAATGTAACTGAAATATTTGGAGTTCTTGGAAGGTAACTCTTCAATGATGACATATCTTCAGCACCACCCTGAAAAATTACTCACATGAAGATCACTAATTTGAGATTCTTCCCATGCAGTAAAATAACTTAGCGGTTCAGAAAGGAAAGGCAAGCTTTGCTGGTTTACTGGGGAAGAAAGGTAGGGAAGGAAAGGAAGAAAAAGAGAAGGTGCAAAGCACAGTCCTACATTCACCTTTTGCCAGGGCATGAGGGAGGAAACAGGAGGGTTCATCAGCAGTTTTCCTGGGAGGCATAATCTGATAATGGATTATGTGCTAATGAAGTGCTAATAGCCCTAATTGAAGGCTAGTATCTCTAAATATTAGGAAAGAAGTGGAGAAAGCAGGTTAGTTTTTACTTTATCTTCATTTTCTAATTTATTTTTTATAACACCTCAGTGTCAGGCACTGAAATTACTTGGCTATTAGATACAGTTTGTGTTTGCATACACACCTTGGCAGGCAGGAACAGCAGCTGCCCCATCTCCAGAGCTGGATGACGATCACTGGAACTGCACCTGAAGACTCCAGCACCTGTTTTTTTTCCTCTTTCAAGGAATCTAATTTTTTTCCCAGGTGTCTTTTGAGGGAGCAAATATCTGAGCCTTTAAATGTGGCATACACATAGAGCTCTGTTTTTAAGGTATATCTGCCTGCCTGCTTTTAAATATAGGTAAAATGCTTGGAAACGTGTGTGTATATATATATATAAAGTATTTATGTATTTCATTACTGATTCCTTGCTTTTGCTTCTAATCAGATTGCAAGAATTAACAAGTATCCTGTTGACTTCAAGGCAACTTTTAAATTATTGTAAGCTTTACTTTATATTGTTCTTTAATGGCCAATGAAAAAAGGGAGAAATTGTTTTCTTCATTTTTTTATAAGAAGTATTACTTCACCATTTTATATATATGCCTTTAAATTGTCTCAACAGATACATGCAGGTAGCACAACAGATGCTAAGAGACGGTAATGTAACATGCTGTTTTGGAAGAGAAGCATGATAGGATCTGATGATTTTTTTCCACAGGAAGAAGTATCTGATCAGGTACCTTGGTGGTGCCCCCTCTCAGTGGGGTGTACTGAGCTGCTGAGGATAAAGCTGTGAAGAGTAATTTGGACTATTATGTACTCTCACTCAGCTGGCTGATGTACTAGAAGGTTTCTTTGTCACCTCCACTTAAGGCAGAGATGGGAAATATGTACAAATATTTATATCTGTGTACATATACACATGTGTATATACTTGTGTTTTAACCTGGCTGGCAACTAAGCACCATGCAGCTGCTCGCTCAGTCCCCCCTCCCTCAGTGGGATGGGGGAGAAAATTGGGAAGAATGATGCACAATGTACTTGCTCACCACTCACCAAACGATGCCCAGCCCATCCCGAGCAGCGATCAGTCCCCCCGAGCAGCGATCACTCTCCCCGCAACCGACTGACTGACTAAGCCCCGGGGGAATGACGTTATATGGTATGGAATAGCTCTTTGGTCAGTTTGGGTTAGCTGTCCTAGCTGTGCTCCCTCCCAGCTTGTTATGCACCTGGCCAAGCAGGAGAAGCTCAAAAAGTCCTTGAGTAGTCTGAGCAATACTTGGCAACAACTAAAAACATCGGTGTGTTATCAACATTCTTGTTGTACTAAATCCAAAACAGCACTATGCTAGCTACTATGAAGAAAATTAACTCTATCCCAGCTGAAACCAGGACAACTTATATATACATAATAAGCATACAGTTATAAAAGTGTTTTCTAATATGTAAACTATCCTTTTCTTTTTCACCCTCTGTTATGATCCAATTCTGTTTGGATGAGAGGAAGGCCCCCTTGCTTTCTAGCCGACCTCAGCCAAGGCTGGGAGGCTAGAGGCAGCTAGACCAACCTCTCGTTTCAGGTTCGATCCCTTCGAGCGAGATTAAGACACAAACGAGATCAGATGTCATAAGTCCACCCATTTATTAATTGTTCAGGGGAAAGAGAGAAAGCAGTGACAGGAAAGGAAGGAAGGAAAGATAAGAAATAAAGCAAGAGGTCCAGATAGAAGAGAGCAGACAGTCACCACCATGGATCTGTGGTGTCCCAGGGGTCCGTGCTTCTGGGGTTTTCGGTGATCGCACATGGAATTTTCAGTGGTCTCTTCATGAGGTTGGTGATCTTCCTCCAGCATCTTTGATGGTCTCCCACGAGGTCCCCCGCAGTCCGAGACTGCAGCCTTTTTTGTAGAGCACAGCCCAGCACATGCGCACACATTTCGCGCACTTTACTTTTGGCGGGCTCCATTCACGTGCTTTCTTGTTGCTGGGCAGGGGCAGGGGCAGGGTTCTGCTTGCATGCTTTAAGTGGCAGCAAACTGGAAGCCTTGGTGGGCAGGCGGCCCCGCCTGGGTGTCCACTGCCACCTTGCCTGCGGCGATGCTGATCTTCACACATTGCCACACAAAGGAGCAAGCTTTGAGACAGTTACCTGGCTATTCAGCCTCCCACACCCTCATATAACATTTCACCCTCATATAACATTTTGGAACCATCATTGCTGAGCTGAGAGGTGGCTCTCACTCATCCCCAGGCTGTCAGCAGACCTTCAAAAGTGGATGGGAAAGCCTTTGAGCAAATGAAATGCCTTTTCTTTGCTTTGCAGCAGATGGGTCCTGACAGTTTCAGCCAGACACCTGGCGATACCTGTACTGGTGCCAGAGGGGCAAGCACAGAGGTGTGTGGAGGAGATGCAACTTGTGCCCTGTCCTCAGCTGTCTCCGCTCTGAGCTGAACCTCTCCGCTGACCCTGTCACTGGGCTCTGGATCCTCCTCAACTTCAAAGCTGCCTGGTAAGCAGTTGAGGAATGGTCTGCTCTCTGCCCATAGTAAGTTACTTCATTTTCAGAGCAATTTTAAGGTTCAGAGAAAAATACATAGCTGCACATACACATCAAAAATTTCCCACAACTCATTCAGTTGTGCCTCTCTGCTCAGCTGCTGCCAGCTCACATCCATCACAACCGCAGCAAGAGCACCAGCCACACATTTCTGCCTTGAGGTTTAACCATTTTGGTTTTTTTTCCTGAAAAGCTTATTCTTCATAATCCACATGCAACAGGAAGAAAAACATTTGGCTTTCACTTGCAGCATGTTTCTTTAATGGAATCGATATCCACTTCCAAGACATGTTTATCTTGTGTATTGATCCTGCACCTCCAACTCCTCTTTTGTCTGTATGTTTCAACTCCATCGTCATCTAAGAGATTTCTAGATAAAAATTTCGATATGTCAGATTATCCTGATTAGGCTTTAAAAATCTTAAGGATAAAATAGGAAAGCTATTTATATAAGTGTATATACACACACAAACACATATATGCAATTTTGGTAGTGTAAGGATGTGTACAGTTGTAAACCCTCCCTGCATAGCTGGCATGAACAATTCAGTTCAGTGCTGAGGTCAAAAGGTGAATACGCTGGAACTTCAGCAAAAGAAAGACAGCCAAATATTTGCAAGGATAGGGATGGATAGGAACTTCTACAATTTTTTATATTCTCCTGCTAGAAACAATGTTTTGCAGCCTTTTCCAATTTTTTTTTGATTGTGTGGAATTATGTGTTTAATATGCCCTTGGTAAAAGATCTATATTTTACAGATAGGAAAATATAATTTCCATAATTATACTAAATAATGCTAATATAACATTTTAATATGACAGTAATTTATAAGTATTTACAACTTACATTGTGCATAATGGCATTTACGATTAACTGAAATCGATGGCTTTTTTAAAAAAAGACACAGTATAAAACTCTAGTTGAAAGAGAATGAGAGCGCCAGACAATGCTAAAAACTATTACATGTAGATTGGAAGACATCCAGGCATCCATTAAATACCTAAGCTTTCGTGCTTGTTATACACAGCTTTTTGCCTTATAAATGTACATAATTCCTCCTCTGCTTCTACATAGATGCACAAATATATATACACTTATATATATATTTATATATACGTATGGATCCAGTCTCACTACTAGACAAATAAAAACAGAAACTCAAGAAAAAACAAATACATTTCATTCTGGTTAAAATAAAGGGCGAATGAGACTAAGTTGTAAGAATCTTCCTGAATCATCCTTGTCTTTACCTACAGAAGCTGAGAAGTGAGAATTTATTAGCAAAAGTTCCTGGTGAAATCTGATCTGTCACGTTCTTCCTCTTTAATTGTGAATTTTTCTATTGTGAATTCCCAGAATGTTTATTCCTGCCTGCACTTCCCAGACAGCTATCACACCACTCGGTTTATACAGAGTCTTCTGCACAGATTAATGGGCATTTGGAGGTGGAAGACTTTGTACCCAAAGCTGGCAATCTAGATGTGTGTGGTGTAGCAGTTACAGGGCACTCCAGCAGAACTGAGAGCAGGGCCTGCAGCGTGCCAGACAGGGTAGCATCTCAAGGGATGGGAAGTGTGGGTCCTTCCAGCTATTTCTTCAGCACAATTGACCTCACAGTATGTAGGGTTCCATGCTGCATTTAATTTACTTCGTCAACTGTTACCTTTTCCATTCTGCATTTTTCAGAGAGGGTAAAATTTGTGCCATTTGTTCAGCATCTTCCCCTACAAATCTGTGTATGAGCACCCCTTTCTACACGCTCTTTCTGAGAAAACGGTGATCACAAAAATCTCCTCTATGGCCTTAGACCTTAGATCCCTTCAAGATGCCAATGTCTTAACATTTTTAATAGGCTTCTGACTTTATTTTGTGGACAGTGGGAGGAAATTACTTTTGCTCAGAAATGTTTCTCTACTCAGTTCATACATTTTCCCACTCAGTGTTCAGCAAGTCAGTCACAGCCTCTGCTTTGAAGCAAGTCTACCTTCAGAAATATGATACCCACTAAGTCATTAGCAATTCAGTGAATATCTCTGGCACATACATTATGAAACTCCTCAGGGCATTTCAATATTATCTCAGGAAAAAAACCAAGACCCAACCTCTCATAAATACTTTCCTTTCCAAATTTCATGTATTCTAACCTATCATCACCAGAACAGTAGTGGAAAAAAAATGGGTGCTTCACCTTTCTGCAGCAGAAAAGGAGCAGTAAGATGTATCCTGTGTCCAACATGGGTTCATTTTGTACCTATTCTAAATTGTATATATAATACTCTTATTTTCTAAACATTCTGAAGTCTTACTTAAAGTTCAATATTGTAGTAAAACTAAATAAGAGTGCCCAGATCTGTTAGAATTTTAATATAAACTTAGTAAAGATATAAAATTATTTAAGTTACAGTGTAACAGTTCCTAATGTAAATACTTTAATTATAATGTGCTTTTTCCTGGAGGACTGCCCTCTTGATCAGATACTTCAAAGTTTCCTATTAAAATAATTTTCAAATGCATAAGAAATGCGAGATAATTCTGAGTTAACCATGGACTGAGGAAAGAGGTTTCCCTTCAGGCTAATATATGGTAAGTCATAACTCCAGATATAACAGCAATATAAGTTATGAAACTATATGACAGGTCCCCTTTTAATATTTCGAATAATAAGTCGAATTTTTCAAATTCATTATCTGTGTAAGACAAAAACTGGAGACAACCTTCCAATCATTGGTACTAGAAAGTGAGTCCTGATAACATCCTGGGGAAAAAAAAATCTGTTTCTCTGAAGTGCATTGGTCTTCTAAAAATGTATAGACAAAGGCAAGGTTTAAGCATGAGAACACAGGCAGTTTTGCCAGCAACCCCTCATGAACTGCAGCACACAATATCCCCCCACCCCGAAAAGGCACATGACACTTACTTTTTAATTCTTATGCTACTAAAGGACTGCAAGTATTCAAGATGACTAGTCATATCCACAAAGTTATATTCCCATGTTCTCCAGTCTTACAAGTTTATTACTTTCTCTTCTCTTTTCTGTATTTTCTATTACACCAGTAATCATATGCTTTTTTCCAGATTTTTTGCTGCTTTTTTCCATTTATAGAAATACTTCAGAAATATTTAGTTGTATTACCTTCACAGTACCCAATATTGGAGGGGTAGAAAATTAATCTGAATAAAACACCATTCTGCTTTTATTCCCCTTATTCAGGACAATTTAGAACACTTGGAAGTTATAATTCCTGTTAATGCAAATTATAACTCAGTGTGTGATCCATAAAAAATTCTGGAAAGTTGTTTAGTTGTCTTCTACCACCCTGCCTTCTGCTCTGCTGGGCTGGCTTACCAGAACGTACCTGTCTAAATAGCTCTTTTTCTTTTTTTTTTTCCCAACAAAGCCACCATTGTTCCTTTACAGAAAGCCTTCAAGCAGGAAGCTGCTGGAACTTCTCCACCAGCAGATGAAAGAGCACAGTGTGACAAGGTTATCACACTGAGCATGGTGCCTGGAGAGACATTGAGGAAACCCACTGCGGTAATAGTAATCACAATGGGGGGTGCTACACTTTTGTAATAGAAAGAAAGGACCTATAAATACTGTGGGTTAAATGTGAATTAAAACACAATATTTTTGCCTATTCTGTGCTTAAGATCAATTACATTTGCATCTGGTATATGATTCTTTCCCTTTTCTGCTTCTAGATAAAAGATGTGGTAATTTTTCTGAAATAATTGGAACTAGTCAGCAGCACAGCACCAAGGCTGTGATCAATGCCCCACACTGCCCTCCATTCCATGGAGAACATATCCACATCCAAAGGAAACCGTGTATTTCTTCATCCTTAATTCCTGTCATTGCTTTCTTACGGTGTTTAGGCAGTGAATAGCTTCTAGAAGCCTTCCAAGTATTTCAAGCTTTGGGATAAAATTAGGTTTTAAGAGAGTCTATCTTCTATGGTTTTCTGCAAAACTTTGAAAAAGAATCTTCTTAGGGTGCTCACCTATAAAGAAAGCGCTGATGTCACTATCTCTGTACCTGGCTAGTCAGATGGCTCAGCAAATATTGGTAGCAAAGTCTAAATACCCTGTCTCTGGATTTTTTTTTTCCTAATGTGGTAGGAAATGCTGTGATACTGAACTGGTTTCGCTTTCTATGAAATTTCTGATGATTTTGGCTGACTTCTCAGTGTTCTTGTGACACTTTGAATTACTTAGGGTGGTTTGACCAACATAAATCCAACTCTCAACTCAAAATTAACTGCCCTTGGCCCTTGTCTCTGAGAACTCAGGTCTTTGTGTTCTTGCCATTACCTTTCTCGGGACATAATGACTGATTTTTTTTTTATTATTTTTTTCCTTCCATAGACTGCTGAATCACACAGGTTCCTAAAATAACTTTGATCATCTCATTGGCTGGATTTTTTTGGGGGGGGAGGGGGTGGGGAGGAGGAAGAGATATTGTTGGTGCTGTTTCAGGGACAAGGGTTATTCAGCAAAAACAAAACCTACCTGGAAATTACAGCTGCTTTTGTATACATTATACAAGTCTCTCTTGTTTTGTAGTCACTCATCCTTTGCAAGGATGGCCCAGAAAGTTCCAAGTCCCAGGGGACAGATTTATTTTCATTACTGTTTCATACCTGTGGATTCTCTGATGGGGTCTCCCTCTAAGCTCAGGGCAGTACTCAGACAAGTCCACATGCTTATTCCTAAATAATTTGTATACGATATTTCAGAATAACTTGTGTCTAGTGTTTCAGTACTTCAGTTTCATTGCCTCTCAACAGCTCCCATACTGCCTTTGATTCATGCAAGGAAAGGAAAGGTTATAAAATTAACTCGGTACTCCTAGAATATCCTTGATAATACATGACACCAGATGTTTCAAATTTTCCATGGTTTTGTTCACCAGAACACAGGATTCTTGTGTTTTTCTAGCTACTATTTTATTTATTCCCAGAGTGAGATTCTTAAACAGTTGCCACAGTTCATTTCATTGCAGTGGATAAAACAATCCTAAAATGCAAATACTTTTCAAACTATGTTCTCTGCAATATTTTCTAGATCCTCCTGGGAGAAAGGCTGTATGTGAGTGTCTGTCATCACTACCTGTCTCCAAGGTACAGTTGCATAAGATGTTCTTAGCGAGCAGTGTGATTATGCCAAGTACCTAAATAGTTGACAAACTGAAATGAGATTTGCTACTGGCCTTCTGTCAATCAGGGGATGAGAATTGCATCTTGTGAGCAAACAATATTGTAGACAATCTGTATGGTAAGTACATATTTTTAAAGCATTTTAAGGTGTACTATTCATAAAAAAGCATAGAGCAAAAGGAATGACAGGAGTAATACTGTCCCTGTATCTAAGTGTTATCCATACAAGCTTGATGTTTCAGAGATATATCATGCAGAACCACATGGTGTTTTCCTGATGAGTAAAGAAAGATATCAAAGGAAGTATGGAGACAATTGTAGGAGTAGGCAGTCTGGGTACAAGATTAAAATGATGATTTAACTGTTATACCAGAGGCATGATAGACTAAATGAAAACTGAAATATTTATGTAAAAGGATATAATTTGAACAGCTAGTGTGTTTCTTCAAATAGCAAAATAAAACTAAGAGATTGAAGTGTTTGTTTTGTATCAATTGTGATGGGTGTGCTAAAGTACATACCAGGTTACTAAAAGAACTGGCTAATGAAATCTCAGTGATCATAGCATTGTCTGTGCATATTCAGGCACAATAAAGAAAACTGAAGATTGGAAATGTCTTCAGAAAGGAGAAAAAAAAAAGAGGGGGGGATCTTGGGACTTGCAGATCTAATCAGATTATTTTTGACCTCTAGAAAAATACTGGAACAAACAAGTGAACTCAGAACACCTAGAAAAAGAGCAATTAAATGAGTAATGTTGAATTTGGACCAGTAAAAAGCAAATCACATCTGGTAAACCTCATAAGCAATCTGTGGAAATGTTGTTTAGGTGGAAGCACTGCAGCATGGATCCAATGACTGGACAAACCTTCCAAAGAGATTAAGTATCAAACCAACCAGAATGGCAAGATGTGCATGTGAGATTCTGCAGAGTTTAATTCTTCATTAATAAGCAGCATGAAAGAACAGAGATTGTGCTAATCACATTTGTAGATGTTTCCAAGCTGGGAGGGACTGTTGAAAGATGACTTCAAATTTAAAACGACCTTGTCCAACTGAGACTATTTAAAAGAAAACAGAATTCAACAAGTACAAGATACTATGCTTCAGCAGAAATAGTTGCTCCTGCAGGACTGGGAACAATTGACTACACAGCAGAAAACATCCTGGGTGTAATAGCAAATCATATTTAAACATGAACCAGCAATATTGTGCTGCAGCATCCCATAGAGAGATCTATATACAGGAGTTACACCTACAGGACACTAAATAATCCTTTCATTATTCAGCTTTGGGAAGGTCTCAGCTGGACTACCTTGCCTACCTCCAACCCTTCAAGACAGATGTAAACTAGATGGAAAGTCAAGCAGAAAGCAATCATCAGAAGTCTAGAAATTCTGATGACATGAGGAAAGGATAAAGGAACTGGGGTTTGAATAAAGAAAGAGGAAAGCGAGAACAAATTTTTAAATCTCTCAGATGTGCCAGCAAAGGTGAAGCATAGGTAATTACTGAAACAGGTAAAAAAAAAAAACCTCACGGGTTGCCTGAGTATGTGAAAACAAGAATGAATGACAAAGTTTTTAGTTTTGCCTTGTAATCAGAAGAGTAGTTGATACTTTGGGGGAAAAAGAAAGGGGAAAAACATCACACTTGCTGCCTCCACAGAGGTTTCTACACCCTCAAGTTTGGCATTAATTTGGTGGTAAACATAAGGGAGAGATAGAGCTAAAAGCTCCTGAGGACAGAGCTGTTACCAATGGAAAGAGTTTCTGCTCCCAGTGGCTAATCCACTTTGGAAACTTCCTGCACTCTTCTGCTCATTTTCCCAATTCCCTTCTCAGGGGTCTCAATATCTTTATTTGTTGCATGTGCAAAACTACAAAGCATGTAAAATTAGGTTTTTAAGATCTTTTTTCTTAATGCCTGAAAGAATTTATTTATTTTAAAAAAAAGGAAATTCATGCCATGCTTCCACTTTTGTTTTTATTTCATCCAAAGCATGATTAATTTTTACTGTCAAAATGAAGGCCGTTTCCAATAGATGCATTCCCTGTGTCACTGGATTAATTTCATCAACCTCACTTTGCATTAAATAGATCACTTGTGTCAAAATGGTAAGATAATTTTTCACCATGTAACCTTGGTGAAATGCTTCAATTAACAGTCTCTGAGACCCTCAAGAGAGCTATTAAAACAAGGAAGACTAAAGTAGAGATCTTCAGAAATGTGTTCATATTCAAATGAAGAAATAGAGGAACTAACATTCAAAATTAAGTACATCTTTTGCATCTGTCCTGGTTTCGGCTGGGACAGAGTTAATTTTCTTCACAGAAGCTAGCATAGTGCTGTGCTTTGGATTTAGTGCTAGAAGAATGTTGATAACACACTGATGTTTTTAGTTGCTGCTAAGTAGTGCTGAGACTGCTCAAGGACTTTTTGAGCTTCTCCTGCTCGGCCAGGTGCATAACAAGCTGGGAGTACAGCACAGCTAGGACAGCTAGCCCAAACTGATCAAAGAGCTATTCCATACCATATAACGTCATGCTCGGGGGGGGGTTAGTTAGTTCGTCGGTCGGTCGCGGGCAGAGTGGTCGCAGCTCAGGTGGTGTGATCACGGCTCTGGACAGGCTGGGCATCGGTCAGCGGGTGGTGAGCAATTGCATTGTGCATCACTTGTTTTATATATTCTGTATATTTTCTTACCATTTTTATTATTATTACTTTTGTTATTCTTTTCTCTTATTAAACTGTCTCTATCTCAACCCACGGGTCTTACTTTTTTTTTCTTTTCTCTGATTCTCTCCCCCATCCCACTGAGGGAGGGGGGGAGTGAGCGAGCTGCTGCGTGGTGCTTAGTTGCCAGCCGGGTTAAACCACGACAGGATCTCACTTCTGTATGCGTTTTATTCTAATGGAGACAGAACAGAACTGCAAGAAAATGGCTATGTTTTCAAGAGTGGTGTGGAAAACAGCTGACATGTCTCCTGGTAGCATTACATGTTTCTCAATAGCTGGTTTTTTCATACCTAGATTATATTAATCTTGTGGGAATGGCTGCTTTCTTCCTTGTTAAATGTGTTTTCAGCTTCAAGGTTGCAGAGAAAAAAAATACCTAAATACATTAGTAGCTTCAGAAAAGCCTAGGATGCATCTCTGTATCTGTTTACAATAAATACACCTCCTTTTTTTCTGGAAAAGTTCCCAAAATTCAAGAACCCTCAGGGTCCTCGAATATGTAGATTTGAAAACAATATAGGTATTTCTGTATCTTGTTTCTATATTCCTAGTGGTTTTTTCACGTTTTTAAATTCTAAATACATTAAAAAGTTATTCTGAAATGCTTATTTTATCTTCTTATCTATTAAATTTTTGAGAAACTGCTGGTCTCATCATTTTTTAAGTATCACAGAATCACAGAATTGCAAGCATTGGAAAGGACCTCGGGAGATCATCTAGTCCAACCCCCCTGCTAAAGCAGGTTCTTCTAGAGCATGTTACACAGGACTTCGTCCAGGCGGGCTTTGAATATCTCCAGAGAAGGAGACTCCACAACCTCCCTGGGCAGCCTGTTCCAGTGCTCTGTCACCCTTAGAGTAAAGAAGTTTTTCCTCATATTCAACTGAAATTGCCCCTTGTCCTGTCGCTGGACACCACTGCAAAGAGACTGGTTCCATCCTCGTGACTTCTGCCCTTAAGATATTTGTATGTGTTGATGAGGTCCCCTCTCAGTCTTCTCTTCTTCAGGCTGAAGAAGCCCAACTCTCTCAGCCTTTCCTCGTAGGGGAGATGCTCCAGTCCCTTTATCATCCTAGTAATGTTTGTTCTTTATTTTAGCACTCCAGGAGGAATAGATAAATAATAAGGATGGACAATTTGCTGAACATTTGTCAATAACCCAGTTGCTAACAAGAAATAAAGTAGCACTCAAGGAAAATCAGAATGTGCTTCAAAAGACATTTGAATTAAATTCATGTTTGTCAGGGTCTTGCTGGAAAAGATAAAATCTGTCTTCCCCATAAATGGTCCTAGAAGATTTCTAATTTTCAAATGCTTTTTCTCCAAGTTCACTGTGCATAGGAGGCGGGGGGTTAAAATATACAGTCTGTGATGCTAAAACTTCCCAGTTGATCTATATTCTCTGTAGAGGTCTAACTTGTATCTCAGAAAAAGGGTGGCCAGGCAGCTTTCCCTCCTAATGCATTGAAAGCTGATGTGCCTATTTCCAAACTCCACCTTCTGTGGGAATGTGAAATAATTTATGCTAGGAAACTGTTAAAAGTCCATGAACAGGCTCTCGTTTTCTAAAATATCTGAGTATTAAAAACAGTGTTGGAAGTGAGAGATTGCAGCTGAATTGCTTCATCTGCGTAGGAGAACTGAACAAGCTTTTCCCACCTTGTATCACAGCATCCCCTGGGTATCAGCTGCTCAGGCTTTGCCTTGCAAGCAGGGCTACAGTCAGCAAGTAATTAAAAATGCAGTGGTTGAAAGAAGCAGGAAAAATAACATCACTCTGAGTTCAAAATCTGGTTTATTCATTTGGGAGGTAGAAATCCTGGGCAACAGACTCTTTTTCAATTCAACCTTTTTTACCAATGACTTTGAAGTCTGGAAATCATGGGTGAGATTGCTGGAATATCATCAGATCAAGGCAGTTTATTGATTTATTGATGACACATAATTAAATGGCAGTCAGTGAACTATAAGTGCAGGATCACTACAAGCAATACAACAGATGCATCTCAATACTAAACACTTCTGAAATGTTAATAAATTGTTTTCAAAACTAGGATGTACACACTGGGATGTGGGACATACTTATTGCTCCCTGTGATGACTGTCCCCTCCCTGGGCACAGGCTCACCTCAGCATCTGACCAGGAGGCGGCTCTGTCTGGCGTAGGTAGAGATATGCTGCTGGTGGGGTGACTTTTGATGGCATCAGACCAGGGTTTGACTGGTGCTCTGGTACCTTCTTCTTTCTCCCCACAATTACAGATGTTCAGGTTTCTTCTATGCTTCCTTTCAAGCTAACTCCTCCTTTGCATTGACTCCATAGTCAGTTTCGCATATTCCATCTGCATCCAATTTGCACACTCATGTAACCCCCAAAGAGCAATTTGTCATCCAGACAAATTTTCCAAGGTTGGGCTTTGTAAGCACCCCAAAAACTGCTGCATTTTAAGATAAAACATAAGAGCAGGAATAGTGATATGTATCTTCCTCTTTGCTCAAGCAGGCTGTTCTTGCCACTTCGCTACCACTGACTCTGCATATTGATGTATTTAGAACAAATATTCTATTCTAATATAAATCTTAGAACAAATGCATAATAGAATTCTGTGTTAATTCCATAAATGTATAGTCTCCTTTTTCATTGCAAAACTAAAAATAGGGTGTTTTTTTTAAGCAGCCAATATTTAAAGATTTTTGTTTCTGCAAATTCATCATAAATTAAAAACTCTTGGGGACCCAGATATCTGACAGCTCTTTAGCACAGTGCTATACCTGAGTTAAAAGATCATATGGAAATGCCAAAGGCAGGCATTAAAAGCCACTTTGGACAGTGATGAGAAGAATTTGGCATCCCAGCCCTCTTGGGGTGCAGTGTAGAGGGCTCTGCTTAAGGCACCATCCCCTGGGCAGAAATGTGGGGACCTCTGAAGGGCCTCAAGAGACTTTCACTGCCAGTAAAAACATCTTTATTTTTCAATATTCGGCAAGAGTACTCCATGTCAGAGGTTTCCCCCATATGTGCCGAAGCAATCCAGCCTGTTTGCAGAGAGGTAAATGAAGACAGACAGGAATCGGATGACTTGCTGGCCATGAATTGGGGTAGCACTAGCATGCAGGGAAGAGCCATGACCACCTGGAGGAGCCAGACTTCACTTCTCAATACAAGGCCATGGAGCAGTGAGCAGGCGCCTTCCCTGGTGTCTCCGCATCCATTGCTGCCTGGGGGCCGGGCTCTTCATCCACAGGGCAGACACCTTGCCTGCTGCTGCTTGGCTTTGCTTCCTCTCTGGTTGAGAGCCTTGCGCAGAAAGAATAGGATGACTTGCCTTCAGTGACAGCAATAGGAGGGCACATCTGACATTCAAATTGTTAAAATACCAGCTGGCTGAGTGGGTGACAAGGTATTTCCTCCATCCACTTGAATCTTAAAGTCAGTAGCCTCACAGAATTTTTACCTCTTTGTGAGTCTAAATTGGCTTTAACAAGCGTGATACAATTTTTATGGTATATAAACAAAGGGGTAATAAAAGCTCATAATCACAGAGCTTGTATGAAGTGGGCAGCAAAATACCACCGGGGCTAATGTTAAGATTAGTTTTAATATCATGGGACATGGGAGAGGTATGAATAAGACAGTAACTGAATTTGCAAACAAATGCTGGCCAGTGAGTAGATCAAAATGCTTCTGTGGACCCATAAAGAAAGACAGCCTTACTTAAACTGTTGGGAAAGTCATTGGCTTACCCCACAGAGATGTAAAGGTAGAATAACCCAGAGAGGTACCAAGACCACTGCCTCCAGCAGAAGAAACCAGCTTGCCATCCAGACAGCCTGTTGTGCACTCTTGTGGCAGACTACAAATTGGACCTCTGTAATCAGATTTGATCAAGAAAAATGGCTAAAAATCCAAATGCATACTATGCTAATCTTTTCTTTTTTGAGACTTCTTGGCTGTCCCTTTATTATTGTATTTTCCAACTTTTGAAACAATATGACACATTCAGACACAGGAATATTTTGTGACTCCCACAATCCTTCCTGAGTTGTCCTGCAAAGTCATTTACTTCTGTGGTTTTAGCATAGCCTTCCCACTGGTAAGACAAGCTCATTCAGCAGTAGACGTAGTAAAAGTTACAAGTGCTCTGATCAAATCTTACACACTCATGTTTTAAGAAAGAGAATTTCTACACGGCATTTTTTGTGTTTCACATAGAGAGAACAGACATTGGCTTACTATATGTGCATGGCAAGCAAAGTGACTCCATATTTTCTGCCACCCTTCTTAGAATTGAGCTGGTGTTCATCGCCTCTTATTCTTTGGAGGGCGCCTGTTCATTAAAGCATAGAGTGCTGGTTTGTTGTTAAATTCATATGTTGAATTAATGAATATAAACACACTACAAACTTCTCACATTTTTGCCTTTAATTTTCATTTTTGTAGTATTTTATTGCCATGTAATAGTCTTGCCCTTTTCATTATTAATTTTTACAAAGCTTTTAAAATGCTTAAGGGACGCTTAAACATGATTTCCCTCTGATATAGAAGAGAAGTTCTATAGCTTCTCTGAGACAAGGAGGATACAGAAGTCGGCAGAGACCATGTCAGAGACAGGACAGACTGGTCAAAAAGCCAAAAAGGAGAGTTTTTGACCCTAGTGCTGGCCAGATATATGGTAACTTAAAGTATTCTAAGGGACATATATCAGGTGTAAGGCTTTTACTTCTACACAAACCCAAATTGTAATGAACTAATTTCTAATAAAGAAGATTTTTTAAATAGCAGACTTTTAGTTTAGTAATCTAAATAGTATGCATAATATTAGATAATAAAACTCAACATGCATAGAGACAAGAGTGTGTATACATATACATGTTTATACAGACAGTTTGATTCACTCTTAATCACAGAGGGACCTCATCTCATCCAGGGTATTAATTTCCCTGACCCATAAGTCAGTAGGACAGAGACTGGGATCCGAAGAATATTACATGCTATTTGCATATTTACCCAATGTGTAATCTCATGTCACTGAATTTATATCCATCTCTTGTATGCAACGTATACACTGGAGAAAAAGATGAGATTTATAAAGCATTTTGAAAAGTGGGGATGACCTGAGCTCTTCAGCTTTATTTCTGCTTCTCTTCCAAGGTATAAATTTTTGCAGGAAACTAATTGCTTTGAAAGAAAGTGCAGATTCTGTTTCCATAGCACCCTTTTCCAAATGTCAGGGTTTTTTTGTTCTTAAATTCCTCCTTCTTCATGAAGCAGGTTCCTTTTCTTAAAATATTTCTGTGGATAAGAAACTTCTATTGTCTATATGTCTTAACAGAGGAAATACATAGATTTATGAATATTTTTTAAAGTCAGAGGTTCTGTATGGAGTTAGATCTCAACTAACTGTTTTGAGAAAGAACCAGCTGTAGGTATTGTAAACATTTTCAAATATTTTTAAAAAATCAATTTAAAAGGTTAAAACTGTATTTCATGGAGCCTAATTCAAGCCAAGAAGTGCATTGTGGGTGCACTAGATGTAAAGTTAAAAAAGACATTGGAGGTCCAAGGCCAAAATGATGGCTGTTCTTTGTCGATACACTTAACTGGAGACAACTCCAGGCCACTGCCAGAAGTTGCAAAGGCCTTTTTTCAACTCCCTTTAAATCTCTTTCCCCTCCCATCTTTGGGACTGAGCCATGCCAGGGTTTCCAGGCAGGAGCCTGCATTATCTCCTGTCTCGATCCAATGTCGGGGACGTTTCGATACAGTCCCAAGCGTGAGATTAAGACACTAAATCCGGTCAAATGTTGTACAACCTTTCAACTTTATTTTTGACGCTGAGGGAAGAGGAAACCATGTGAGGAGGTAACAGGAGGTGAATGGGGAAAGGCAAAGGGGAAGAACCAAGGAAAAAAAAAGGGGGACGAGAGAAAAGGAGAGCTAGAAAGGGAGCGACTTTACGTCAGAGAGGACAGGGTGAACGAGGGAGAAAGGGAGAGATAGAAAGAGAGGACTAGCTACCACCGCCCCAGGTCCAGCGATGTTCCGGCACCTCCGTCTGTGGTGTAGTTGACACTCCAGTACCCCCATCTGCTACTCCAGGTTCAGTCCATGCGATGCTGGCTTCGTCAAGGTGGGTTCCAAGAGGTCCGAAGGGGAGGGACAAAGATGGAAAGAGCCCCCCTACTGGAGTGTACACACTCCTTTGATAGGGTTTGGGTTCCCTTGCTCATGTGCAGATCGCACCAGCATACGTGCAGTTCATGCCATACGTGCTGCCTCCTTTTCTCCTTTGGATGCCTTCTACCTTTTTCATGCCTTGGGCCTTGAGTAGGCACATGGTGTTGTCTGTCTGCAGACAGTGAGGGCGGGATCTTCTGACTGATGGGAAGCGGTGGTACAATGGCAATGTCAAGACAAACTACATTCAGTAATGGTTCTCTACAGCTCCAGTTTGGAAACACACTTGTCACACTCATGCTGCAATCAAACTCCCCGTCAGAGCCCCAGTTTCAGCCCTGTTTCTCTGCGCGCTATTAAGATCAGAAACCACTAGTAAGAAACTCCCTGGCTTTTCTAGTGTCAGAATAAGGAGGGAAGTCCTGCCCCACATCTAAGGCTGCAGAAGGAGGGAAGTCCTGCCCCATGTCTAAGGCTAACCTCTGGGTGTGCACCCTTGTCAGTTAGAGGTAATCCGGTTAGTACATCCCCAGTGGTCTTGGGCTCAGCTACTGCAGGTGTTCCCATGAGTCCTCACAGGCTGCTCCGTTGTGAATATCCCTGCTTCCCTGACAAGTCCATGTACAGAGCATTTCTTATCACAGTCTTGCCAGTGCTCGCCTGCCACTTCACAAATTGCCAAATGTCTACTCAGGCACTGCAAAAACAAATTAGCATCATTAAATCTAAAGTCAGAGCAATTGCTTTTCATATGATTTAAGCTTGAAATGTGCTGCTTCTGCTTAAGACCTGAAAAAAAGTCTTGTATGCCTGAAAGATTGTCATTCTCAAGCTATATTAGTTGCTCTAATAAAATGTATTACTTCTTATGACCATTGCTCCATGCTCCACAGAAGAGGCTTATTTTTGAATTTTAACATTTAATTCTCTTCAGGGTAGAGATTTTTAGTATTTATCTGAAAATACCAGGTGTTTGCCAGCCCCTTACTGTACAAGATCTAATAAAAACTAACACTTTAGTACTGTTTGATAGGCCTGGGTGCCTTTACTCTTACTTGAACCTGGATGCCTTGTGAGTAATGTCCTTTCTGCAGCTCACATTTGTTTTTGCAGCTGAGCAGCTGGCGTTATTTCAATGCAAACACTGACACTCCCTTTAAACTGTTGTGGTGGATTGACCTTGGCTGTATGCCAGGTGCCACCAAGCTGCCCTATCATTCCCCTCCTCAGCAGGATGGGGGGGGACACAAAATGAGATGGGGAAAAAAACCCAACTTGTGGCTCAAGATAAAGGCAGTTTATAAAAGCAAAGGCCGCGCACAGAAGCAAAAGGAAAACGAAAGATTTATTCTCTACTTCGCATCAGCAGGTGATGTCCAGCCACTTGCCAGGAAGCAGGGCTTCAGTACATGTAGCAGTTGCCCTGGAATCCAAAAGTTGTAAATAAAGAATACCCCCACTTCTTCCTCCTTTTTCTTATCTTTTTTTGTTGAGCAGATATCATATGATATAGAATATCCCTTTGGTCAGTTTGGGTCAGCTGTCCTGGGTATGTCCCCTCCCAAGAACTTGCCCACCACCAGTCTGCTGGAGACATGCTTTGATGCTGTGCGAGCACTGCTCAGCAGTATCCAAAACACCGTTGGGTTAATAACACCTTTCTAGCTACCAATACAAACCACAGCACTGTGAGGGCTGCTATGGGGAAAATTAACTTCATCTCAGCCAGATGCCATACAACTGTTCCTTAAGTTGTATTAAGGATTTTTGTTGTTGTTAAGTTTGTATTTACCCATGTACAACCATATGAAATGCAATGGTAGAACTGTAGAATCAAACGCACAGAAAATCAGGATATGCTGGAGGTGTCCAACAGTTTTGTTAGCCTGGCCATGTTTTTGTTTCCTGCCTTAAAGTATTGCTTTTCCAGTAAAAGGTCTATTTTACAGTACAGAAGACATTTAATGCTGCTAAATTTTCTCTTTGGGTCCATAATTTTTTTTTCTCCTTTGTCAGTCTATTTCCTACTAGTCATATGTTCTTTGTACAGAGCTACCAGTCAAACAATGAAAAATAAGTGGCTATGAATATTCATTTTTAAAATAAATTTATTCCAACCTTTCTCATGTATCTATTGTGTTTGTTTCCTGTGGTCACATGGTTGAATTTTATAGGCACAAATGTTTACATAAAGAGAATTTTGAAGTCACTTGAATTAGCACACATTGACAATACATCCCAAATTTGAAAGCACAAGTGTCAGGAGTACTTGATCACTCATCCAGACAGGGAACAGAAACAAAATCCCAGGCCTGCTGAGGACAACAGCCACAGAGAGGCAATCATACAGCAAACACAAAGAAGTGAGGAATGAGTGGAAGTTTAGGACTGAAGGTAATTAAATTAATTTATAAGGGGGAATTAACAGAAAAAGAATTTTGATGTTCAGTAAGTAGTAACCTTTGTCATAAGAAAAACTCGGCCTCAGGCTAGTATCCAGCAAAAAATTAGAATTCCTGGGTAACTGATGAAAGTGAATGACCAATAATCACTTGTGTTATTTGGGAAGTTCAACAACAACTTTTCAATTACAGAAGATTTCAGCTATGGCTGTTTGACCGTTTGGCTTGAGGTGGAGTACAGCTGCAGTGGGAGCACAGACAGCCTGCAGCCATCCCTTCCAGGTGGAATTTGGGGTAAGTCCCCAGGTCAGGTGAGCTGTAAGGAGAGTCAGAGCAGAGAAGAATTGGTTCGTCTTCTAAAAGTCCATCTCCATAATAAATGAGGGCATTGGTAAAAGATTGGCAGTAGTCACACAGAAAAGAAAAAAGCCAACTGTTTTCAGGAGGCTGAACATTCCTCACATACTGAGGAAGTGTCTCTATGTAGGAATATGGCTGGGAGATTCTGAGGGAAACCAGAGAAAATGGTCCTTTGAAAGGTCTTAAGTGATTTCCCTGCCAAGACTTTACCTAGACAGATATCTGAGAAATTCAGATGAGCAGGTGGTAAATAAATAAGTTGTAGAATGATGAAGTATTTAATGTGTGAGGTTATTTGACCTGAACAGACTGTTAGAATGAGCCTTTGCACTCAAAAAATTCCCTAGTAAGCTGCAGTCATTGGCAATGTAGGACATTGTGATTCATGAAAATCATATTAATTATTGGGGGAAAAAAAATCACGTTATAGAAAATATATGTATAATCATTTTTGTTCTCCAATCTGAGAATTAATTTTATTCCTAAATTTGTATATTTCAAATGAGATCATTGCTGAAAGATACAACATTTCTGTTTATACACAGGACACTTACATCTAGTGTTTCTGATTTACTATGATGAGCATGTTGCAGTGACTCCTTATTTTCAGACTTACTGAGTATTTAAATGCAAGGGTAGACCAGATTTTATATTTTTGAAAATGAATTTGTCAGTTCAGGTAGCAGCGTACAAGACAAAGCCAAAATTATTATCTCTATGAATCCAAGGGACACCAAGTCACATCGCCTTGCTTAGACTAAAAATTCTGTGGCAGTTCTGTATATTTTTGCTTAAAATTATTGGCTGTTATGATTTAGTGTAAAATTCATAAATAACTACAGGATCAAACACTGGGACCTAAAACTTTCTAGTCATGGGCAAATATCTGAGCCAGGCTATGGACTAGGCTCAGAGAAAAAATCCACCTGCTTTTTTTTGTAGAAATTGTACAAAATTGTTGGGCCAGGAGCAGTCCCAAAGAGACTGTATGGACTAGTGGTTGGGGTGCTGTCTCCCTGCTGCTGTGGACTCCTGTCTTAGGCAGCACTGGAAGCTCAAGCAGCACACACCATGGTCTGAATTTCATTCTGGAAACTAAGGTATTCAGCACTGATGACCTTTACAAGATTTGATTATTAATAACCTAAATTATATTTATCTTTATGTAAGGTTTTAATACAAAAAGCCTGTAGAAAAGTCACAGTCTTTTTTTTTTTCCCCACATTTGGATAAACTATTCTGATGTAACTGAGTATATTGCAATATACACTACTTCATTAGGAAGGCAATTGCATTCATTAAATGCATAAAATGCCCTGCTACTGTGATATGCAATGGATTCAGTAAAATCATTGTCCCAGTAGAAAAGGGAGAGAAAAGAAATCCAAACATCTCACCAAGGGATATTAATTCAAGCTGGTAAGTCTTTTATTCAGACTTTAATAAGCTTATACAGTGATAAGCCTGAATGGGAGAAAGGTGTAGCCCAGGACTCCTTAAACCATTTAAATCTTTTTTGAAGTAATTTGTTTCAGAAATAGGAAAAGTTTCTGTCACTTACCATTTAGGTGATGAGAATAAAAAATCAATTAAAAAAAGGAAGAGGAAGGAATGAAAAGAATGGAGGGAAAGGAACAATTTCCCATTCAGAAGAGTAAGATTTTATTATTCTAAGGTCCACTTCTGAGTCATAATTAAAACCCATCAAGCATATAATACGTGTGAGTACTCTGAACTACTAAGTGCAGACACCATGGTGTATTTTTCACTTGCCATTATTATATTAAAACAATTTTCATAGGAAATATAATGGGCATTAAATTACTTAGTGTGAGTTTTACACAGAAATAATAGTAGTGTGTTACTGAGACCAGTGTTAAATAGCTCATAAACATCAAGCAACATTTTTCCTGTCATAGTATTAGTTATTCCTCCTACCTTTTATACCAGTACTTATTTAATTGCCATTACTTTTAGGAAGAAAATATGGAATAGCAGAAACAAACATACTCTGTTTTAATGTCTTTTGTGGCTGCAGGGGAAGAAGTGACAAAAGGAGAAATATTGAAGTGTTACATGGACATTTTCACTTCTGTGTCCATAAGTCTGGTTCATAAAGGACCAAAAATGTGGTATCATTTCACAGGTGTTGACTGTATGCTGTACGCATCATGCAAACCAATGATAATATTAGGTTTCATGAACAATTAATGTAGTTAACAGCAGTAGTAGAAAATGAAAATTCCAGGTTGAATGGTGTATTGTTTTTTTAGAGAAAAAATGTGTTATATCATAGCATTACAATCATTCAGGATTCCAGGATATTGCCAACCCTGCTCAAACACCAAAGTTCTGCAGCCTCCATGTTCTGATAATAATGACCAAGACAGAAAAATTTTTCAGTATTTTTCACCTCTTCATTGAAGCTTTCTTATTCATAGCACTGAAAAGTGAGGAATTACTGCAGTCACAGCTTGGAAATTTTCTTTAAAAAGGCAGGGGGCCAGTCCAGTTCCACTATTCCAGTTTGCCCAAATTTTTTGTTTGTTTGGTTGGGTTTGGGTTTTTTGTCTACATAAGAAATTTTCTGGTGAAAATAGGGGAAGCTTTCTTGTCTGTGCAGGGGAAGCTTTCTTGTCTGGGCAGGCAAGTGACATCATGATAGTCATAATTATTAATCAGTACCATTTTCACAAGAAATCCATAGAGTCAATCCATTTTGTTTACTTGTATATTTTACATCTGGTATAAAAACTGTTATACCTTTGGAGTCCAGCAACAGATTGGAAGGTATGTGCATATTTGCTATTAATTCTAGGACCTGATTTGATTCACATTTCAGTGTAATTCTAATGACTTAGATGGTTTTCTTGTTTTTAATCCAGCCCTGGGTCTTATGCAGAATTCTGCTGAGAAGACAGCATACCATGCTCTGTTCATATAAACGGACATGTAAAAACAAATACTTCTTGTTTCCTTAGGTGGCAACAGGTCTAATGTGGGACAGTAGCACAGCAGCATTGCAAAGTGGTAAACCATGGCAGTACTTAACTCTAGTGGTTTCTCCTCTGAAAATTGTATAGTCACAAGTGATTTGTAGTGCGTGGGAATTAAAGCCTATGAATCACGTGCACTTTGGTAACCAGCATACAGATCTTCACAGATTACTCACTCTGGCACCAAACACGCTTACTCTACAGGATGGATGTGATCTTGCCCTGTCCTTTGGAAAATTCCCTAATTTGGCCTTTTCTTGCAGACAGTTGGCTACTTCCTTTTCCCAAACCGTTGCAGAGGATTAGAATAGCTCCTCTTTTGGCATGAGAGCGAACAGGAAAAGTTAAAAGCAGTGCTCTGCTAGGAATATTCAGCTTACTGAAGAGTGGTGAGTGACTGATAACTGCCTTGTGGCCCACCCTGTGAAGGTTGTGTTGCTTTATTTGAAAGCTCTGTTTGGGAAACGTGCTTGGCAAAGCTCCTAATTCATTGCTGGTGTCAAAGTCTGAACAGTTCTGAAGGTGTTGCTGATGAGGTCAAACTAGCATGGCTGATGAGGTCAAACTAGCATGACATAGATTATATGTCACTTTCCCAAGGTCTTTTTTTTTTTTCCTGCAGAAGACCTTGGAGATCAAACAGTTGATCATCACATAGAACGTCCCTGAGAAAAAAAAATGGAAAGCCTCCTGCAATGGATCCTATGGGAACAAATAGTCAGATGCATTCTATCCTCAGACCAGGTTTATAAAGTTTGTGAGATATTAAGGGTGAAAACATGCAGCAGCTGAAAATGACAAGAAGTTTGTTATTTAGCAAGAGTTAAAATAGCTCTTCCAACTTCAAGAAGAGAAGCATATCAGTAGCAGTACAGCCAGAAAGCTGGAAGTGTACAGCACAAGGAAAGGAGGCGTGGGTACCTCAGTGTCTCAAAGGCATGAGGCAGATTTGGGGGAGCAGAGAGGACAACGGCACTCAGCTAAAACTCCAGCCGTGGGCTGAGTAGACTTGGGAGAAAGGTACTCATGAGTGAGATGGAAGTAGACTTTTGTATAGGAAGAGAGAAGACTGAAATTTTGCCCACGTGTTAATGGGGGAAAAAAATCACTTGGATACATTCTGTTTTGCAGGAAATAAGAATAGCAGTGAATACATAATGTAATTTATACATAATGTAAGCCTGTCTTTTGAATATTCTGTTACTCTCAGAAATGGAGGCCTGACTGCATGGCCCACAGGACCAGCCCTGTTGCTGACTGTGAGCAAAACTTTACGAGACCCCAGGTAAACAAATGATCAGTGAAGGACACAGACTGGAAGGATGAAAGGAAGTTCTAGAGCTTCAGCAGGAGAAAAATAATCTTTAGAATATCAGCTGCATCTTAAGTAATTTACAACCCTTAAAAACACACACGTTGGTGGTTGCTGCTACTCAAGGAACTGTATCAGGTCAAGCATGTCTAGCTCTTACTCCAGCATGAAATAGTGTCTATATAATACAATGAAATAAATAGCTATACATGCAAGAAGTGGGAGGTTTTACCATCAATTTCAGCTTTTCTTTCTCTAGAAAGGGCATAAACAGTAGTACACAGGCTAAAAGCCAAACTAATTTTAATTCTGTAGTAGATACAATAATTGTTACTCAAAATCAAGGCTTTAATCCAAATACATCACATTCTTTTTCATCTCCCGCCCTCTTTCATACCATTTCTTTTGAGAGCATATTTTTTAAACTTTCTTAAATTAATTCAAAAGTCTATCTCCAAGTGATCTCCAGTATTCTGCCCAGAGGGGAAAAATCATTAAAATAATCTGGAGTCAATGAAGTATAATGAAAATGAATATATCGAAACAAATGTTATATGACATCTGATATTTCTAAAATAATTGATTTCCATTTGTTAAATTAAACAATTGCAGTTCAGAATTATGATTCACATCACCCTTTCCTTTATTAGTTTCAAGGAACACAGCTTACACTTAATAGATGATAGTATGTCACCAGGTTTAAAATATATGATTTGTGGAAGAACAAAGCCTCCAAGAAACATTATATTCGATGCAAGAGGTACGAAAAACATTGTCAAACTATTATTTCACTGCTAAATTTGAATAACATGGTCCAATATGTGTCTGCAGTTACATACTCAAATTTAGAGGTATCAAAATTGAATTATTTATTACTGAAAATATTCAGTGCAGTGACTTTAAAAAAATAGCCCAAAGATTGTAAAAAATAAATAACTTTTTCTGAACTTGAGATTCATCTGTCCATACTTTATTATTTGTTAAAAAATGTTTGGGGTTTGCGCAATTTTCCCTGATGTTTAATCACAGAATCCTTAGTATGAGAGGAGGCAAGCCAGGGCAGGAAGGAGATGCCAAGCACAGCATTCAAACTGAGTGGTGTGGAAGAGGGCTGTACCCATGATACCACCTTGACAAGACTTCCCAGCTGTTGGCCCTTGCCCTCATATTTTGGCAAAACAACAGGTCTGCACCAATTCCTATTCTTCCGCACCTGAGCCCTCTTTTCCAAAACAAAGACTGTGTTCACAGCCCAAAGAGGAGTCTAAGTTAGGCTGGGCAATGAACAGATTCAGTTCCCCAAGCCCTTGGCAGTGCATTTAGTAGTGCAGTATGGACAGGACCATGTTCCTGATCCCCAGCTCTGTGTCCACACAGCTGGAAACCTTGTGTCTTACAGACAGACAGGGAATGTGTAAGGGAGTGAGGCTCAGCACGTATTTTTAAAACCTATTGGGCCAAAATAATTTGAGGATAGATCTCCTTATTCTTTTCGGAAATGGGTACCAGATTCCTGCAGGTAAATGCTTCATACCTTACACTGTCTCACTGGTTTAATAATTAATTGTAATTTTCACTCTGTTAAAAATCCTGAAATTTTATTTTCGAAATGAAAGACCCATGACCAGACCCTCTCCTCTCCTTGTGCCAGGCCAGCACAACAAATCAACTGGAAAGGCAAATTGGTTTAGTAGGGAACTTGGCAGTGTTAAGTCTGAAGTTGGACTTGATGATTTTAAAGGTCTATTCCAGCCTAAATTATTCTATCTTTACTTCTACCGGGAAATATTGCAATGTCCTGAAATAGTGAATAATTAAATCCTCTCTCTTTGTGTATTATCCAGCATCAGTCCCTTACAGATCCATTAATTATTAATGACAGGCAAAACATACATATTCTTTGACAGGATTTGACTTCTTTCATTCTTTATTTTTCATAGTCTCAGACCCCAGTTCTAAGAACAATTAAGCCCACTGCAGAAAATTATTTCTGAGGTCTCACCTTTTCTCTTTCTTCTCCTTCCCACTACATAGAGCTTGTGCTCCAGCGTTCACACTTCTCTAGTCTTGTGGAAAGACAGATCAAGGAGCTCAATCGACAGAAAATGGTGCTCTGTGCAGGGTTAGCACTCTGCCAGTGTAGCCTGGTGAATTAGCTCATCAGCATCAGCATGATAGAAGGCAGCTGGGGATTTTTGATATGATGGTGTTATTGCACTATTGTGGTAGGTCAGCTTAGTCTTATGGCCCACCTTCATTTTCACAAGAGGATACCCCCAAAAGGATCACAGATCTTGAAGCTGAATTTATTCAGATCAGTCAAGTAGAAGTTTGCTATTGACAAAACAGCAAAGCACAGCCCAAACAAAAGTAACAGGACTTGAAGTAACTTTTTTTTTACACATGACAGAATTAAACAAAACTCCCTTCGCTCACCCTACCTTTCTAATATTGTCCCATCAGAAGCAAATAACAATGCATTTTAAAATGTGTATGTGTGCTGCAGTTATTCTTGCCAAAGCACTCAAGTACAAGGGGACCCTTGGGTCACAGAGGTCATTCCCCTGTTATTTTAAGCAACTGCTTTGGGTTTTTTTTTTCAATACTGATAAACTTTGTCTTAAAAACAGCCAGGGTTTTCTCTCTACTCACCTCCTCTGGAATGTTTTTCGAAAACTCGTCACTACCACCATTAAGAACCTTCTTCAAACTCCCAGTTTGCATTTACTGGGACTAGTTAATACATTTAACAATTAACATCTTTTGAAGTACAACCTCTTTCTGTAATAGATGGATTGATGCAATATGATTGCTAATTATCTAAGAATAAAAAGTGACGGTATTTTTATTGGAAGCCAATGTAATCATGCATTGTGGCTTAATCTTTCATTTACTTTATTTTGGGCTAATCAAATTAACCTAAAACAAGGTGAGGAGATAAACCCTAGAAATAAACAAATACTGAAATCTATAGTTCCAGGTGCAACTGAACACTCAGGTAAATTCTGACTAGAGCCTGGGAATGTGTATGAACTTTCCCTTTTTGGGGGTTCTTTAGAAAAGTCAGAAATACAAAATGTATAGCTCTGTTACATAAAGAATAGCACAAATAAAACTATTGCATGGGAACATTTTCTGTATGACAGGGTTATGCAAAATTGTTAGAAAACACATTATTTTAGCCCTCCCCAATACTGAAAAAGGACCCTGGAGAAGGCAATATTATAAAACATCTTGTAAAGGTATTCATATGCTCCTTTTAAAATGGTAGAGAGAGGAAAGAGGAATTTCCAGTTTCAGCTTCATATTGCTAAGAATTTCTGTTACATGAGTAATCTGAATATTCATTAGAATCTATTTAACTTTCTACAGTGATTCGTCTATACACACACTGCTCATACTCATAAAACAGCTGGTTATTTTAAGGCAAAACTTCTTTCAGTTGAGGAAACCTCCAGATGTTTCAAAAACTTTTTAATTCAGCCTTACATCCCTGATTTCATTCTTTGATTCCTGTGGCATTAGTTTTGACAGCTGATTTCCTCTCTTTGCAGGTCTCCTCCGTCTTCACAATGAACATCAAGATAGGTTGTCAGGGCTCTGTTAAATTCAAAGGCTCTCAGCATTGTTTTTCTATCTGCCAGCTCTTTGTTGTTGTTTTCTTTTTCTTCTATTATAATTTGCTTGCTTGCCATTTTCCTAATCAGAAAAGTAGAAAGAAGAGGAAAAAAACATGTGTTTATTTCTTTTCACATATTTTGCTAGTGAACTTAGACTGGCTAGTTAGACTTATCCTTCAGGGGAGTTTTCCCAGACAGATGAGCAGCGTAAGGATTGTGCACACATAGCTACAGCAATTGCTGAACAGTATTATGAAGTCGTTACATGTAAAGAATCTTTTTCCTGTAGTATTTTTTCAACAGTTTTTCATTCAGTAGTTTTTGTTGTGTTTGAAAGTCCGTAGGACTAGTCATTGTTGGTAAACCAGAAGGAAAAAATAAGGTCTTTCAGTGAGAAAGAAACAGAAAATGTGTCTAGTTCTTGTATTGCATACGTGATCTGGTTAATTTCTGTGCTAGAACTTTTCTCTTGAGCATGAATTTCCACCAACCTGTGGGGATGTTCCATGCCTTAGTAAGTGACTTTAAACCACTCTGGGATGATAGTAATTTTATTGTAACTGGGAGATTTCTGATAAAGGCATGTGATTATCCTGTATGTAATGAGTGTAATCATTATCAGAACTACATTTGGTTAAATTATGTTCCTTGTTAAAAGGAAAAATAAGCAATGTAACACTCTAACAGTAAAATGTAATCGAACAGTTAAAAATTCATCCTTATTTGGCGTATCAGCCACCATAGAGGCAGTGCAGGAGCCTGGGTTTCATAAGCCATTCTAAAGAGTTGTCCAATCACATTTATTTCTCAATTTACTTTACAGTCTGTACATGTACATCCAAATAATTCTTCGTCACAGTAAAACTTTGTTCATTGCATGGAATGGAGAACTGTTGCCCAAGCCATAGAGCACACTTTAAAATTGACCTAAGCAGAGAATCAAGCTGAGGTCATTTTAACATAAGCTTTTTTTAATAATGGGCAAACCTTTCCTTTTTATTTTATCGCATCCTACACCACTTTCCAAAATAGAAAGCACTTAATCAAATACAGTTTTACAGAATGACATATAACAGTAAACAATTCCATCTTATCCACAGAGGTGGGCCAGTGCAGACAGTAGCACGAACTGTGTAACATCCCATGTGTTAGGGATGTTTCAGACCAAGAGGGGGAAGTTCCAGATGAACATGGATAACTCCACTGTTTGAAAATGGGCAAGAAAACTCTGTGCAGGAAGGGAGGTTACAAGTGGTTTGTGGAAGAGTTTGAATTGCAGGTTGCAATCTGCATGTTATGATCCAGCAGCTATTTTGTATTACTCCTCTTTATACGTATGTCTGTCTTGGACTCTCATTTCACAAAGCACTTAAGCATGCAGGACATACACGGCTACACGACTACATAAGTGACATGTTCCTTTTTTCTCAGAGTGAGCAAAGAAAATTAAGTGATGAGCAGAACTCCCTATGGAGCCATCACATTCTCACAAGCATACCTCTGAATGTATTTAGGAAAATACAGAGAGTGAAATGACAATTAACATATGCTGGATACTTTATCGTAAGTATATAATGATATGATAAGACTAAATTTATGTCTTTAAAATCCATTGAGAAATACTTTGAACTGTGACAATGAAATAGAAATTGCAGCAACACAATTAGAAATAATGAATTCTCATAATCAGATGTACAATTACTACAGGGCATTATGTGACATATTTCGTTGTGACTTAGATGAAACAAATGGTTCAATGATTTTTGAACTTAATGAATGTCTGAGGTTATATGGTGATACATGTGTTTTATCTGTGTGTATAAGCTTTTACAAGGCTTTTCATAAGCTTTCCTCCAATTTAGAATATGTCCCATACACCTAAATCACCTGTGCACATTTAAAAATCCCTGGTTCAGGGATGGAACTTAATTCCAAAAAGATAGCCTGGAATAACAGTTTATAACTGTGGTGTGTATGTGTATTTTAACGTAAGTGCCTTGTTTTAGATTAAATAGCTTTTAAAATGAAATTACAGTATCTGCACAGGGAAGATGTGTGCAGACGTCTTCAAGAAATGCTGTTGAATCAAAGTCATATAGTAGTGAGAATCAAAACCATCCTGGGAACTAGTGGGAAGTTGGTCTCTGTCCTTAGCAATGAGTAATGCGTATAGTTACCTGGATAGTTTAAGTTATGACCTAATTTCAAAATACAGACCGATGTCTTCATCAAGAAAATGTCTTCCTCAGAGCAGCCACAACTAATTTTGCTTCCTGAGCTGAAATCCTGAGACTTAATTGCTATGCCTGTTGGATGCCTATTTGCAGGTGATGTTATTATTGCTAAACCTATATCCACCTGTTTCACTAAGCCCATTTCTTTTTCCATAATGATCATTTGCAGTACTGGTTCTCCAGGTCACATTCAGCACTATTTTATCATTACTGTATTTCAAGGCAAAAGCCTTATTTCTTTTCCCAGAATATACATTTTGAGTGGAAAAATATTCTGAAATATTATGATAATGATAGTGGCCCCAGACGTGACTCGGACAATTCTGATACTTGTTAGATCCACATCCTGCCCACTATTTACTGATTCCCTCATGTACTACACAGACCACTTCACCACCAGTCCAGCAAGGTCTTGTTCATATTTATCTTTATTCTTCATAAATTGTCCTGTTGGTTTCAGCAGGATAGTCGCACCATTATAAAACAGATAAGTCTTGTAAGACAAGGGTAAATGCTGTCAGTAAGACAGGAGAGGGTGAATATATGTAGGGATCTTACAAAAACAAAAAAGACAACAAAAATCCTTTCCCAGAGCCATGCATTTACATCTGATTCTGGGAAACTGAAATCAAAAATTGTTGTGTCATACTTCCACAATTCCTGAAAAACTATAAGATGCTTTGAAGACTATGCTTGCACCATCATTTGGGAAAAAAAATAAGAGAGCATAGGGGCAAGTAAAATAATTTTAGATCTATTTTTTTTCTTTTAAAACCAGGCTAAACTTATTCAGTTATGCTCATCACAAAGTTTTCCCAACTCACTGACTGTCCTTAGTATTTTCCAGAGAAGACTAGCTGTGGAGATTTTTCTCGTTCAGAAATATCTAAACTTTGATTGCCCTTTTATATCTCCTGTGTTTTAATTTGTTGGAACACTAATAATCACCTGACCCAGTCAGGTCCTTGGCTTTGCAGCAATAGTGTCAGAGATTTTAATCAGAAGGCAACATAGACTTTCTGCGTAGGAAACATAAATCACACCCCTAGTCTCTTTGGAATATCAATCTCTGTGTTGTAAACGAAACTTGCTTCAATAAGACTTATCTTGTCTGTCCCTTTTCCAGATTAGAGTCATAGTGAAAAATACAATTTATATAAGATAGTGTTACAAAATGCTGGCAAAAGAAGTAATATACAGGACAAAAAAAATCTGTTTACACAGTACCTTATCTCTTTTCCCCTTTGAACGGAGCATGCCTCTAAGTCTATCAACTCTTAGGATTATATAGTCTTAAATAAGAGTAAACTAGAAATTTAAAACCATATACCAGGTGATTTCCCTTCATAAATCAATTAAGGTCAATACATAGATTAGTATTGTTCTTAATCGGTACAATACCTGATCATTAGAATTAGGGTTTATGTAAAGCAATAGGTCAAGCAAATGACAGAAGACTGGCTCCGATTCAAAATAATACTGTGTTGAGTAGGGCAGATTAAAAAGATAAGAAGAAGAATGAGAATTAAACTAAGGGGTTTTTTTTCTGGTAGATATTTTCTGTTGAAGTGTCACTCTCTCACAAAGATTATAGTCCATATAAAAAGGGGGAGAGTTGAGAAGGCAGTATTAGTCCTAATAATTAGAATTTATTTTAATGCTGTCTCCAAATCCATGCATACTGAGCATCTATCCTGGCTAAATCTGCCTGGCCCTTGGCCACAGGTCAACCTCATCCTAGAGCTTTTGTGAGTGTTGGCCTCCTAACCCTTTGTCTCCCACCCTGCTGCCCTCAGGTGTCCTCGAATTTAGCCAAACACCCAGCAACCACACAGCTCTCCGCTTGTGGCATCTCGCCTTCCCGCATGCCTCTTCGCTGCCTCTCAGGGTGAGGTGAGACCCTTGAAGCTGATACCTGTAGAGGACCTCCTGGATAAGGTTGACAGCCGTACTGTAGGCTCAAAGGAGCAAGATTGCCAGGGAAGGAGAGTTGGACCTGATATTTTCACTAATGTTAATGGATACAACTTTCATATATATAATACCATTTTTAAAAGATAGCTAAAATAAAGCAATTCTTAAACTAGCAAGCCCTGACAGTATAATCCTTCTGAAGTAATTGTTCAGCTGAAAAGGAATTAAATTATACCAATCCCATAATTCAGTGTTCATCAACATGAGTCAGTCATGCCATTTGGACTATTTAACATCATGGAGAACTCAGGCTGCTCAGACACCCTGGAAAAGGTACCACTTTATTATATAGGGGAGAATTTGTTTACATGACCAGTGAGTTTCTTAACTTGCAATAATATCAACATATAATTAGAGTGAACATTAGGCAGGGGAGGAATACTGTGACCTAGTATTTTTTTGTCACTGACCTCTGCTGCCCGGAATCATTATATTTAATCTGAATTTTCCAAATATTTTCCCCTTTATTTTTCCAGTGTGTTTGTTATTATGCTGGTAAATTGCTCTGTTATTAGGAATATAGCCAGTATGGTTTTCTAATTGGGAGCTATTTTACACATATTTATTTTAGAAAAAGAAAGCTCTGTGATCCACTTTTCATTTTCTCTAGCAATAACCAAAATGCAGCTGTTTTCATGACCCATACTCTGAACAAGAAGTTATGACTACTTCTCACACTTAATACCTGTTTCTGTAAAAATGTTCCTCATTACAATGAACCTGACTCACAAATCTTTCATTAGAAAATCCCACTTGGCTATTAAATGGTACTAATGTTTTCCTATTGTGCTTAAAAATGAATAATTCATATCCTCTATGAGAATAAACTAGGATGATGAATAACAGGGCAGAACAAATACACTGTTATGTCCTATTTTATATATTTTACCATGTGCTGGCTATGTGGGATTTTCTGCCTTCTTTTTTGTTGGTTAGGGTGAATTTTTTTAAAATACATTTTTTATATATATGTATGAATAAATATGTATATATGTATATGAGATGGATGGATCAAAATAAATGAGCTTTGGTGTGTGTCTGTGTACATTTTTCCCCACACACGTCATACTCATGGCACTTCAAGAACTTCAAGGAAATAAAAAAACCTGAACAGTAGTTTTGATCAGGGAATAATTGCTTGGAGAAGCTCAGCTCTTCTGTGCACTGTCATTTCCCTGAACTGTGTCATGGCTGCACATACAGCCTTTTTTTTGCCTTTTTTTTTCCCTGTGCAAACAGTTGTCAATTAGACTTTCAAAGTATTCACTAACATGTCTCACACAAAGTGGGTGAACCACGAGGAACGTCTCCTGGTGAACCATGACTGTAAGTCTTCTTTCATGCTTCCTGCCAGCTTATTTATTAAAAAAAACAGCAAATGCAAAACAGCAAATAATTCCTTCAGGGCAGAGAGAAACTGTACTACTGTTACTGCTGGGAAGGGAAAAGGAAGGGAAAAAGATATTAGAAACTTAAAACCTAGTGAGTTTTGACCAACACATTGCTATCAGCCAGGCCATCATCAGCTCAGCTCCTTTCCTTGAGATTCTCCACCATGTGGGAGCTGATTAGTCCAAGAATGGCAGCCTAAGAAGACATTCCTCCAGCAGAAAAAGAACAAGCATGTTTCTCTATGTGTGACAAACCATGCCCTTCCAAGGGGGACAACCTGAGCCCAGCTGGTTATTCCATTCACAGAAACTTAGCATTTCAACCCTTTCTGCTGATTTCAGTTAAAACCACTGACCCAATTTTATTTAAAAAAGAGAAAAGGTCATTTGAGAAAAAGTAAAACTTTCATATTATTCCTAGTAAACACTGCGTTATACTACTTGTTGAAAACGGGAGGTGTGTCTCAGTTTAATTAAGGTAATTGTGGCCCAGAGCATTGGGAAACAAAAGAATTAATCCTGGAGCATGTATTGGGGTATTAGGGTTTGACAAAACTTCTACTTCCAGCCAAGTTTCCTTGCAACACATCCTTAATTAATGTGCTATTATTCGTAAATGTTGCCAAACACCCATAAAAAGCCAGTTGGAGTTTGTTTAAATTAATTAGACAGAGCTGCTGCTCCCAACACCCTCTCTGCAGAGCATGCTGGCACCTGCACCCCTCTGTGCTTCTCCGTGAGGCCTCTTCATGCAGCCACCCTCACGCACTGGGGATTTGGCCACTGCAGGGGCAGGCAGGGCAGGCTCCTGCCAAGCAGAGGCCCAGAGCCATCAGCCTAGCATCCGCAGACACCAACACCACCAGGCCACCCTCATTGCACCCACATACTGGGCTCCCCTGCACCCCTGTGAGGCACCTGGACAGGCCTGGCCTCCTCCCAGCCCTGGTCTCTGAGCCGGTGACAGGAGGCATGGGCTCTGCAGTACCCTCAGCACTCAAAAAAGTTCAATCCCCTCCTGTCAGAGGGAAGAAAAGATCTGCAGCTGAAGGAAAAAATGTATTTTTCCTGTTGTATCTGCTCTATCTTCTGGCAGAGCTCTCCCAGCGGGGCGCAGTGCAGCAGAGGCCCAGCCAGGCCGAGCCACCAGGTTGGGGTACAGCAGTGCGGTGCAGGCCTAACAAGGAGGCTGAAGGGGGGCTGGGGTGTGCTACAGAGCAGTCACCTCCCTGCAGATACACATCAGTACACATGACTAGCAAAGAGAGTTGTACAAAAGTGACTACAATTACTGCCATGTTCTCCCTGTGCCTGCTTTTCAGTCTGGGAAGATAGCTGCGCCACACAGGTAATATGCAGATCCACTACCACACCCGTAAGGTACAGGCCTGGTTGGAAACTATGTACTGTTTGGTTAATATGGTATGCTTCTCCTCCACCACAGTGCTCTTCATTTTTTTGTCTGGAAAATTTAATTGTAAAATTGTAAGTAGTTCTGACAAAGTCTGTGGCTGGACAAAATACAGGAGGAAAGATTTTTAAAAGTTGAGCAGATGATAAAGATAAGAGATCAGCTTGGCTCAGACCTAAATTAAACATGACAGGGTGGGAACAATCAAGTAAGGACTACACTTTATTGTGGCTAAAGCAGTGCCCTCCAAGATAAGCTGTAAGGAATATTAGCTTCTGCCTTCTGAAATTATAAAGCTTATTTTTATGCATAGACATACATTTACATGTGTATGCATGTGTGTGTATGTCTGTATGTATATATACATATAGGTAGAGAAAGCTAGATACTCTGTTTTCCTTTTGTCCTCATTGTGCCTCATCTTCTTCATTTGGAAAAATAATGCTTCAGTGAACACTTACAGTAGTATTACACTATAACAAATAAGAATAATCTAGTAAGAATCATCCATCCTCCCAACTTAAACATTGATTTCTTATTGTAACGGAGGTTATCCCTCTCTAGAACTTTTGCTGAATATGGTATTTTACCACAGTAATAAACAGTAAGAGATGCTGGAAGCTATTCTTTGTCATCTTTGTATCGCTCTCACCAATTCCCACTTGACAACCCAGTGATTTAGATGCAGTATATAATGTTTGTGGAAGATCTTTTCTAAAGGCAATGTTGTATAGCCTAATCTGTTCTGTTTGTTACTCAGTTGCAATTTCACTGGCTGATGCTCATTTCATATGAATCTTGTTTGCCATCCACCTACAAGGAATACAGAAAAGATGTTGCAGCCAGACACATTTCTGTATCTCACAGTAGTAATTTAGCACAGAGAATACCTAGCTGTCTCTATAGATTCAACAAATAAATGAAGCTATCATCAGTGAAACTGAAAAAATTTCGTGCCTTGCTAGCAGATAATTGATCTTTGTTCTCTCATAATCTTGCTTGCAAACAAAACAGATTTCTTCCAAGCTGCCTTTTAACTGAGAGCTAAAATAAAGTGAAAGATTTCTATATTTTAATCTTAATTCCACAACCTGAAGGTCTTTAAGGACAAGGAAAGGTCTGTAGAACAAAGGTTAATATCAACACAGAGAATTCATATGGAGGATATGTGTCTGTCTAACAGAGGGTTCCACAATCCACAAAGAAAAAACATTTCCTTGTCTGCTAAGAAAAGAAAAGTGATGTTTTATGGTTTAGTCCTAAATTCACTGAAGATTTTGGTATCTGGTCTGAGCTATTATAATAAGACTTCATGTAGACATCTAACATACCCTTCTATTACAGGCCAGTGGACAGAGGTAAATATGGCTGGCTCAGTTGCTATTGCAGCTGGTTTATTTGTACAAAGAAGTGCTTTTGTCAGCAGGGAAACCCTAAAATGGTACTGTAGACTGAATTAACTTTTTATCTAAATGGGAACTTTCTAACATTGACCAAAAGAGTATTAACAATTGGGAAAATTAGCATACCTTCTGACAGCACTGTGATGTCTCTAAGAATAAGAAAACCTCCACTAAAAGTGGCAGTCTGCTTCAAATATTTAATGTAAAAAATGATGAGGAAGATTCCATTTTAATTTCAAAAAAAATCAATGTTACTTCTATCCTGAAAGAATATTTCAATAGAAAAATATTAACTTGATGTAAAAACTTCAAACATTGTAATGCAGAAACACGAATCACTTCTTATTCTAAAAATGCAGGTATATGTGTAAAAAAGTATCTCATTTGTGTTAACCTGATTATATGTGAAATGTTTCTTTTCAGGATAAATTCTGCTGACTGCTTAAGAACTCAGACGAGGGAGTGTATGCAGAGAATTCTCAAGATTTGGTAGATCCAAATCCATCATAAGTAGGACAATAGTAAACTACATAAGCAAGGTATATTAAACCTTAAAAGTGTGTGTAATACTATAAATCATGAGTTATTTATCAGAGATATAAATATAAGCATGTTTTCTTGAGAGTTAAGACTTGGGAATTGTGAAATTGATTACAGTGAGAAATATGAATGCAGTAAATATGGTGGGGTTTTTTGAAACTATATTCACAGCAGCATGTCTGAATGAATGAAGAAAATTATAATGGATAATTATGAGAGCTAGTTGTTGCATTCCACCACATAATTTTGTGAATGGCCAAGTGCATTAAATTATTACCATAGGCATATTTCTGCAATAGGGTAGAAGAAACAGAGCTTAGCCAAGGCTACTTGGGGAGTGACATTGTAGGGAAGTTCCCTCCATGGATGATGATGATCCTCTGCTGTCACAACTGGTTTCTACACAAGTGAAAGTGACGCTTAACTGAAATGAGAGCAAAAATTGAGTGATAGACTATGTTTGTATTCCAGTTTTCCGTACAGTTCTGTGCTGTGCTGACAGCCACTTTGAGTTTAGGTACATTAGGCCTTACACCAAATGCAGATGCACAACATCTGCCTTCCTCCATCTCCACATGTGTAATTCTGAGCTGGCTCCTCAGACAGAGGAAGGGGGCAAAGACTCACTGTTCTCAGTGGTGCCAGCCAGCACTTTACAGGACTGACTGACATGCTGCACAAAAGCGGTATGTATGGAAAATCCACCTGGAAAACTCATTTAGCTTCTCACCTAGGAAAGTATTTTTGTTGTAATCCTTGCAATAACTTGCTGTCAAACCTGCTTAAATGAGTAAATTATAACTCCTCTGTCCTGGCTCCAGCCCAGCAGTGGGTGTAGTGCACAGGTCTTCCTGGTCCGCCCATAGCAGGGTAGACAGCAACGGAGAGACACAGCAATAGCTGCTTTCTCCATGACACCACCCCATGCAGATCCAGCACATCTCTAGCTTGCATCCACACACAAGGGTCATTTTAGGAGTCTATTCCCACAGGAAGGCATGTGTCAGGGCACAACACCAGCACCTCCCTAGGAAAACCTGAAATCCTTGCTTTAATCTGCATGAATTTTGTAAAATTTTCTCCCTGTCCTGTCCCTATTGTCTGGTTGTTTCCTTCTGCCTGAAGGCCTCAGAAGGAGTCAGGGAACTGAGATAGTAATGTGGTATGAGGAATAAATTGATGACAGCCAAAGGCGCGACTAGAGAGAACTGAAGTCACAGCTGTATATTTGAGACCCAGTTACTGGGAAAGTAACAGGCAGCCCTAATTTCATCAGACTTATAAGTACTGACCAACTGCTCAAGGGAACAACAGATTCTCTAAGTAGCACAGCAGTAAATTGAAGAATAACTGTCATCAGCCCAAAAATAAGGATGTGTAGTTCTGGGGGGGAAAAACAGCTGTAAGATTAATGCAAAAATACAGTTGTCACTACAGTGTTATCCTTGGTCACTCACTACAACATCATGATATTAATGAGATTCTTCAACAGAACAAAGGATCAGATTTTGTCAAAACAAAAATTTATAATATTTCAGTGTCTCTGACTTTAATGATAGTTCTAAACAAAAGACATTATTCTGGAAAGGAGAAATATATAAAAGCATGAGTGATAAAGAGACATGAAGTTTTATCAGGCTTCAGCATTATTCCTTAGATATTAGTAAAATATTTCAAGCTGCTTTAACATATGTAGATTTCTTCTGATATGGTTGCCCAGAGCCCCATCCAGCCTGGTCTTGAATGTTTCCAGGGATGGGGCTTCCACTACCTCTCTGGGCAACCTGTTCCAGTATTTCACTACCCTCATTGTAAAGAATTGCTTCCTTATATCTATTCTAAACCTACCCTCTTTTAGTTTAAAACCATTACCCCTTGTCCTGTCACAGCTGTCCCTACTAAATAGAGCAGAGTAGAGGGGCAGAATCACCTCCCTGGACCCGCTGGCCACACTTCTCTTGATGCAGCCCAGGGTACGGTTGGCCTTCTGGGCTGCCAGTGCACATTGCTGGCTCATGTCCAGCTTTTCATCCATCAGTACCCCCAAGGTCCCTCTCGGCAGGTCTGCTCTCAATCCTTTCTTCCCCCAGCCTGTATTGATACTGGGGGTTACCCCGACGCAGGTGCATGACCTTGCACTTGGCCTTGCTGAACCTCATGAGGTTCACACAGGCCCACCTCTCCAGCTTGTCCAGGTCTCTTTGGACGACATCCTGTCCTTCTGGCATGTCAACTGCACCACTCAGCTTGGTGTCATCCGCAAACTTGCTGAGGGTACACTCGATGTCGCTGTCTACATTATTGATGAATATATTAAACAGCACTGGTCCCAGTACAGACCCCTGAGGGACATGACTTGTCGCTGGTCTCCACCTGGACATTGAGACATGGACCACTACCCTCTGAATGCAACCATCCAACCAATTCCTTATCCACCAAACAGTCCACCCATCAAATGCATAGCTCTCCAATTTAGAGAGAAGGATGTTGTGGGGAACTGTGTCAAAGGCTTTGCAGAAGTCCAGATAGATGACATCCATTGGTTTTCCCTTGTCCTCTGTTGTTGTGACACCACCATAGAAAACCACTAGGTTCGTCAGGCAGGATTTGCCCTTGGTGAAGCCATGCTGACTATCTCGAATTACCTCTCTGGCCTCCATCTGCTAAAGCATAGATTCAGGTCTATGCTACAGATTCAGTTCTATGTATAGATTCAGGTCTACTCAGGTTTTCAGGTGGATGAGTTGAAAAAAGAATACCCAAGGGTACACTGAGAATGAAAATAAATTATCTGATTTGTAAGCATGGGATATAATGACAGTATGGTACTTCCAGTCAGAGCAACAGCAAAAACATGAATATGATAGTGCTACAAAACTTTGAATAAGAGAACTTTTTCTTGGATTGTTTTCCAGAGTTAGTTGTGGATCAAGAATATTGCATGTCAAGCACACACACACACCAAGAATCTTTCAGGAAAAAAATAAAAGTCTCTGACAGGAAAGGATTTGACTGTAATTTGTATAAGTGGATCCTCTTAGTCACCTTCCCCTTCTAAAATATGCAATCTAGTTCTTTAAAAATTAAAGAACAAAAGGTTACAGAGGGAAGTATCGGTTTATTAGCAATTCACAGTACTCTGAATTTGTTCACTTTTTTAGTCTCACCAGAGCAGAATATTTTTATTTTAGTAAATTCTAAGCAGTGAGGAAAGGTTATGCTTTATGCATTTGCATAATATATGCACACTAAAGTTGTCATGATGTCACACTTAATTGACTCAGCTGTACTAATGATGGTTTAATTTTTACATTCACAGTACAACTGCCACTAATCTTTTGTCTTATGGCTGAGAACTGAAGCATTTAGTTCATTTTTAATGTTGAAAACATCTTATTGCATACACAAGTATAAAATAATTGGCCTATTTGAATGCTGATTACATTTAAGAGTCTTGCTTCTCTAGAGACAGAAATTCAGCCTCGGCCATGAATTAGTAATAAACTTACTGGGATGTGGCTGTGAGTGTAAACAAAGACATCAGTGAAGAAACAAAAGCCATTAAAAGATGACAGGATGTGGGAGGCCAGAGAATAAAATAGATTCAGATAACATCAGATTTGCTTCATGGTCTGAAATGGGTAATAACAGAGATACAGTTACAATGTACAGGGATCCTGGTCTTCTGATATCTTCAAAGATCAGGAGTCATTGGTATAAACATGTAAGACTGTGGTTGATGGGCATTTTACTGTGTCTGGAGATTAAATGACAAATTTGTTCTCTTGTCTTTTCTCTCATTTCTCATCTGTAAGCTGCTAGAACCACAGTTTAGCCCTTTTTATATCTGTCTTGTATTTAAGCTCAAGAAAGGACTCAGTTCATTCAACAGTTAGGATGCTGGATGTTTTCTTGTTAAGAAGAGATCCTAGGTTATGCCTTTTATGCTGATGAGCCTCAGTTTATTGTCTGACATTTCTACTGTTTGTGAAGAACAGTTATCACAGCCGACAGTCTCTCAGCAGTCAGAGAGCGCTGTCCAAGGCATGGAGGACTTGGAAAAAAGACAAAAACCACCTGAAACTGGACTCTCTCATCTGCGGCCCAGAGCATAGAGGGGAGGGTTGATCATTGATGCAGGATGACTACCATGAGCTCTGCAGCTAAATGAGTGAATCCGTGATTTCTTTTTTCCATATTCCATGGGATAGGTTTTCTGATCATGGCTGGATAAGGGAAAACATTTTCCAGTAATTATATCCAACAGGCTTATCAGGGATTTATAATTTGTGACAAAATATTTTTAAAAAGCATCTCAACAGATGGCAACTTTTCAGTGATAATAAATTTTATTCATTAAAGAAATTGATTACCACCACCATTTCTTAAGATCATTTGAAAAAAAAATAATTATTTAGTTCTCCTAATAAAGAGTCACAATAATTATTTTTAAATGTCTGGAAAAGTGGCTGTGGTACTCAAAATGAGTACCTCACTTGTGCCTCTGATTCTAAAATATTGCATATTTGCTCCAAGTGTAAAGGTCTAATACCAGCCCTATCTTTTTGGATGGACATGTGAGTGGCAAGACCTTACCTTTCACTGGAGGGTGATGGAAGAGCCGCTGAGGCCAGTCCTCCAGCAACTTGTTCCATGCCACGCTGCAGCCTGGGAGGGCTCTGGATTCAGAAGAATGTGGGGAGGGTACAGAAGGGCTTTAGTCCCTTTTCTGTTTTGGGGAAACCACACAGCACTGTGAGAGATGAAGGTGAGGACATATTGCTTACATCTACTGCTGATTCATGCATTTTAAGTTGATAAGAACTTTTGGGTGATTTAGGTTAAAATTTCTTTAATTTTTTAGCCCACATTCCACTTAAATCGATTAATGATACTACACGACTCCTGGGGCATGGGTACTTCATGCTTCAACTGCAGTACATTGGTCCTCATGGATAAAACAGGCTTCGTATATTCAATTCTGATCTCATCTGTTCTTTTTAATATCACCTCCTCTATCTATTACTGTCATTCTCTTGCGGTAATCCCAATTACACATGTTTAAAAGGTGACTAATGAAAAGAGCCTGTCAGCACCTTTCATGTTAATTCCAGTGTTTAAACACTCATGTGGATTAGATTTTTAATTTCATTTGGCTTCTCTGACTTCTAGCAACTGCCTCTTGTTTCACCTTTCTCCAAAGACACGAGTGAGTCTGAATGCTTACTAGGAGGCATGGGCTGACGGGTGGACCTGTGAAGCCCTGGCTTCAAAAGGCACCTTGCTGGCCACAAATGGTACGTAATCAAGGCTCCCCTTGGGGCAAGGGTGGTGTTTGAAGGTGCTTGGGCTACAATATATTTCCACTTGTTTCAATGCTAAGTGTTTTCTAAACCAGAGAACAAGTTTTGATGATGAATTTTTGATTACTTTGGTTTTGAACAACCTGTAAAAGAACACAGTAAATTGTTCTTCCTTAATGACTGCTGGGATTGCCTAATAAATCTAATAATGGCTAAATGAAGATTTTCCTCTGGATCGCCCTTATAAATTTTTCCTGAAACAAACCACAGACAGTTTTAATTGGAGAGATGGAGACAAGAAAGTAAGGCAAAAAACACAAGAGAAACTAGAGTAATAAAATTAGGGTGCATGGGGATGTAGACTTATGCTGGAATATAAATCTCTTTAAAAGTACATAAAGTTGTTATATATTAATGTGGCTTTTTTTGTTAAAAAGACAGAGATAATTATAGTAAAATCAAGGGTCTTGGAGCACAAAAATCATATTACTAAAAATTCATATCACTAGAAGTAGATACATCTTATACAGGGACATAAACATGGAGGAAACATTAATATTAAAATCCAACAGAAAGAAAGAAGTATAAATAAAGATTATTTGAAATAAACAAAGAGGCCATTAGAAGAGTAACTCCACTTTAGTGAGACTTATAGAAAAAAAGAAACAGAGAGTAAGACTCAAGACTTCATGTATTTTAGCCATTATTACTTCAGACAAAACTATGCAAAGAAAACTAGAAGAATTAGGTCTCCAAATGCTGCTGAATTCTAATGGAAGAAAATAGTTAAGTTCAAACCTCATATATCATGCTATGGAGCAGAGCAAAAGACTTAGGAGAAGTTAAAATTCAGTGTTTATCTCATAGTAAAACATCTATGACCATCATTAGGTATGAAGAAATTCCTGTCAAAAAAAAAAATCAGTTTTAAAAGGGTAGATAATTCAGCCATCAAAGCTCATAGCAATAGATGTCTCTGTTCAGTGTCCCTTAATGAGACAGTGTGCTGGATTGAGAACCAGTAATCTGCATTTTGTTGTTAATTGGTTTTATTGTTTAAAAAAGCTTTTGGCTTTTCTTATGACTATTTATGCCTCACTTTATAAACACACTTATATGCTGCTTACACTATTTGTAAGTCCCTTTCCTATAGTAGATGGTATTTTCTTCTTCCCTGATATGTCCTTTGTGGTTCTTTACTGCATGTTCTATAACTCTTCAAAATCCAGTTTAAAGTTCAGACAGTAAAACAGTGGACTACATTGCACTATATACCAAGCATGCTTCAAATTGCAATAATTTAACTGCAATTAAGGAGTCTTATAAACAGTTGTTTTTGTTAGAACTGATATGCAATCACACACTGTTTAGCCTCCCTTCCCTTCTCGAACTTCCTTGAATCAAATCAGAGACATCCATTGAATGAGACGCAATCCATCAGTTCAGAGACCAATTAAAACATTTGGCTGCCTCCACCAAAAATTATATGAACAACTGATTACACAGAAACAGTTCAGATTAAAATCGTGGTGTTAAACGGGCTACTTACTGTATGGTATCTCCCAGCCTGAGTATCCCTGTAGCTCACAAAATTGCCATAGGCTAAACACTTTATTTTCACCTGAAATCAATGAAAATGCAATTTTTTTTCTCATGCTTGGTACCCTTATATAACGCAATTCTATTTATCTGTATTTGAAAAGAAGCCTGAAAACTTGAGTGATTTAAAAGATGCAGATCTTTAGATTTTTGAAAAACTTACTATCTTTGGATTTGCTAGTAAACACATAACCCTGTGTGGGGAAAAAATAATTAAATCATTAAATAAATAACACACACACCCCCAGCATTAGCATGTAATATTATTAAGAATGATATTTGCATTTCCTTGGCTACACAAACGCATATGGCAAAAGTATGTGATACAGTTTCCTAAGTGTTATATATTAAATGCATTTTTGAATTAGCTCTAATGCAATCAATGGTTTTGAATGATTAACACTGTAGAAATAGGCTTCAGAATCTATTGTTTATATGTTCAGCAAAGGACAGTCTACTTTTAACCCTACATCAGAGCCTCATAAATATTGAAATTGTGTAGTTGGAATCACAGAAATATTTAGTATTTTATTTATAGAAGATACCTGTTTTAAAGAAGTTCACCAGAGCTTATTATGCAGACAATATATGCATTTGAAAATATTTTCCTCCTAGTTGGTAAAGAGTAACATTTTAATATGGTATTTGCTTTGATATCACTTTTATTCTTTTCAGCACTGAATTACTGAGCAGAAATCCACCTGCTTTCATCCTTCCTATAATTTACACTTATGTTTTGATATTAGAGTTTCCTTCTGAAAAACTGGATACAGCACTAGTAATGCCTTTGAGTAGCCTAATAAAAGTTGCAGCAAAGCTGAAAAGTGAAAGATAGTTTGGGGCATGGTAAATCCTATCCATTTATGAGAAATGAGCATTTATGAGCAACTGATCTAATTCATTGTGATTTTACTCAGCTGAGATAAAAGCAAGCATCCCAGGATCTTGGTTCTTTTTCCACAGTCTGAAAAGATTCAAATCTTCATATCTGACTTTTTGGGAGAAATGTAGAAACTGGGCTGGGGAGGCAAAAAGGGAGACACTCTCTCACTCATTTCTAAAAAGCAGTAAAGGAGCAAGATGGGAGGTGCAGCATCAGGTTCCTGCTCCAAGGATCACCTAATGTGTTTGGCCATTAAGCTACCCAGTAGGCAGCCATCTCACAAAACAGTTCCCCTTTAACAAGCGTTAAGCTAGACTAGTCACATGGGTTAGGGCACACCTGAGAAATTAAGGGGAAGGTGAGGAGGCCCCTGAACCTATTTTTTTCTGCTGTTATATGGCATAGAAATTAATGGATTAATTAAAATGGCAATGGATTAATTAAATGGCAATGGATTAATTAAAATGGCAATTTCTACAGTGCTGAGCACACCTACAAGGTTGGCCCCCAAATGCTGGAAAATACTGGAATGCCTCATCTGAAGACCTTTAGAGATTTTTGTGCCTCCTCTTGCCAGTATGGTGGCTGCTCATCAGTGGGTTGGAAAACTCCACTCATAAAATCTTCAGCACTGTCGCAAGGGAGTAATTTGCTGCCAGCTGTGAAACTCTGTCTCAATGGAAGAGAAATGGGTGCCAGGTTATTACTTAACACAGCTATTTTCCCTTCTGTTCACAAATCAGAGGTAAATCTTTGGAAGAACCAACAGCCTGTTTTTGTTTTGTTTTAGATGGTTGTCTAATGACCAAGACACTGGGATTTGGTTTTTCAGTTCAAACTGTTTTCAAATTAAAAAAAAAAAAACAAACCACCAAGGGTCAATCAGTATCCATATGTCTTAACGTTTGACAAGAGACATGTAATTATCCATGTAGTCCATATGCACCTACTTGGAATGTGCAGTTGATTACTCCACACTTTTCAAAGTGTTTTCTCACTGGAGTGACAGCCCCATAGATTCAGTTAATGAAGGGAACATCAATTACCAGTCATTAAGACTGGTTTTCAGACTCTCTGCTCATTCCCTGGCTGATGAACCTTTCTTACTTCTGACGCATCTGGCTCATTTCACTTATTAATGTCAAAGAATTTATTATTTTGAATAAACAGGGCAAATGACATCCTGGCAAGAACATTTGTTTTCTTCTTTAGAAAGTTATTTTCTTAATATCTTACAGAGTGCTGGAATCCACAACTAAAATACTTTTTGCACTATGTCATTTGTGCAGAGCTATCTGAAAGAAAAAACTTGTGTTCCCATTTCAGGTCCTTTGATTTGTCAAATGCATTTGCAATCTTTTGTATCTTGAATTCTTCACTGGCTTTGTGTGCTTTTAAACACCTTCCATCTCAATAGTAACTGCAATTAAATTATAAGAAAAATTACTTAAATAGAGTAGTTACTTAGGAAAGTTAGTGAAGGGGGTTTTAGACAATTGAGATGAAGAGGCATATAGAAATAAAGAAAAAGCAAATTAATTTACCTGTTTGCTTTAAATTAATGGAGTTTCCAAATGAAGGAAGCACAGTTTGAGTTTGGGACTTGTATTTTTGCTATAAATATCATATATTTCCTCCTTACACGTAAAATGAATCTTTATATAGGGCTGCTTAATCCATGAATGTTTGGGATAGTTAACTATCCATTTGCTAACATGTTCTTAGATATTTCATAGATACTAACACATGGCAGTACTTGACTATGTACTAATTTTATGATCCATGCTTACGAAATATTTCATTTAGGAGAGCATTTCCTTTAAAGCACAGCAATATTCTCAGTACCAGCTGGATCCCTTGGACTTCTGTGAGCACACTAAGCCAAAGATCTAAATAGGCACTTCTAACGTTTATCATCCCCCACTGCTCAACAGTATGCCTGGATTTTACAAACAGTTGAAAAAAAAGATAAAAAGGACTTATTTATTTGCTTTCTCTTACTAACCAGAGCCAGTGCGGCCACTGAACACAACCACACCTCTGTGAGAGATGAGAGAGATGAGAGTCTGGATTCTTCAGTTCAGTCCCCTGTTTCTGGCAGCATTTATGACAACAGCTTCCAGGCATCTTGTAGTAAACAAGTGGGCACCTGAACATTGGGTCCTGTAAGCTTTTCTGCTGCATAATTTAGCTTCAGGTTATGCTGCACAACTGTTGGTAAGCTCAAATTGATGCTACCCTGTAGATTTGCACTACTTTGAAGTACAGTTGGGCTCTACATCTCTCTTTCACTTACTAGATGTTTGCAGGTTACCTCTAAGTTGCAATTTGGGTGACATGCATTTTGGTTGCTATTTGAGAATGTAACCCTTTTTCATCATCAGGTTTTCATGTACTGATCGTGTACTGATCTTGTGTAGCATCAGTAAGTGTTTGCTGAATAGTTCGTAAAAGCAAATAAGTAGTAACCATTATTCATAGAATCATAGAATTATAGAATCACCTCGGTTGGAAAAGACCTTTAAGATCATCGAGTCCAACCCTTAACCTAGCACTGCCATCCCACCACTAAATCATGTCCCTAAGCACCTCATCTATCCTTCTTTTAAATACCTCCAGGGATGAGGACTCTACCACCTCCCTGGGCAGCCCATTCCAGAGCCTGACAACCCTCTCGGTGAAGAAGTTTTTCCTAGTGTCTAGCCTAAACCTGCCCTGGCGCAACTTCAGACCATTGCCCCTCGTCCTATCATCTGTTACCAGAGAGAAGAGGCCGACCCCCACCTCGCTACAGCCTCCTTTCAGGTAGTTGTAGAGGGCAATCAGGTCTCCCCTCAGCCTCCTCTTCTCCAGGCTAAACAATCCCAGTTCCCTCAGCCACTCCTCGTATGACTTGTGTTCCAGACCCCTCACCAGCTTGGTTGCTCTCCTCTGGACATGTTCCAGCAATGCAACATCTTTCTTGTAGTGAGGGGCCCAAAACTGAACACAGTATTCGAGGTGCGGCCTCACCAGCACTGAGTACAGGGGCACGATCTCTTCCCTAGTCCTGCTGGTCATACTATTTCTGATACAGGCCAGGATGCCATTGGCCTTCTTGGCCACCTGGGCACACTGCTGGCTCATATTCAGCCGGCTGTCAACCAGTACCCCCTGGTCTTTTTCTACCAGGCAGCTTTCCAGCCACTCATCCCCAAGCCTGTAGCGCTGCATGGGGTTGTTGTGACCAAAGTGCAGGACCCGGCACTTGGCCTTGTTGAACCTCATACAGTTGGCCTCGGCCCATCGATCCAGCCTGTCCAGGTCCCTCTGCAGAGCCCTCCTCCCCTCAAGCAGATCGACATCCCACCCAGTTTGGTGTCATCTGCAAATTTACTGAGGGCACACTCAATCCCCTCATCCAGGTCATTGATAAAGATATTAAACAAGACCGGCCCCAGAACTGAGCCCTGGGGGACACCGCTTGTGACCAGCCGCCAACTGGATTTAGCTCCATTCACCATGACTCTCTGGGCTCGGCCATCCAGCCAGTTTTTTACCCAGCGAAGAGTATATTCATCTAGGCCATGAACTGCCAGCTTCTCCAGGAGAATGCTATGGGAGACTGAGTCGAAGGCTTTGCTGAAGTCCAGGTATACAACATCCACAGCCTTTCCCTCATCTACCAGGCGGGTCACCTGGTCATAGAAGGAAATCACGTAGGTTAGGCAAGACCTGCCTTTCATGAACCCATGCTGACTGGGCCTGATCCCCTGATTGTCCTCCATGTGCCTGATGAGCACACTCAAGATGAACCGCTCCATAATCTTCCCCAGTACTGAGGTCAGGCTGACAGGTCTATAGTTCCCTGGCTCATCCTTCCGGCCCTTCTTGAAGATAGGCATCACGTTTGCCAACCTCCAGTCATCTAGGACCTCCCCTGTTATCCAGGACTGCTGATAAGTGATGGAGAGTGGCTTGGCAAGCTCCTCTGCCAGCTACTTCAGCACTCTTGGGTGGATCCCATCCCGCCCCATAGACTTGTGGATGTCCAGGTGGCATAGCAGGTCAAAGACTGCTTCCTCCTGGATTATGGGGGATATATCCCACACACTGTCCCCATCTTCCAGCTCGGGAGGCTGGGTACCCTGGGGATGACTCGTCTGGCCATTAAAGACTGAGGCAAAGAAGGCGTTGAGTATCTCAGCCTTTTCCTCGTCTTTAGTGGCAATGTTCCCCCTTGCATCCACTAGAGGATGGAGGTTCTCCCTGGCTCTCTTTTTGCTGTTAACATATTTATAAAAACTTTTCTTATTATCCCCTACAACAGTGGCCAGGTTAAATTCCAGCTGGGCTTTTGCCTTTCTAATTCCCTCTCTGCATGACCTGACAAGATCCCTGTACTCTTCTTGGGTTGCCTGCCCCTTCTTCCAGAGCTGGTAAGCTCTCCTTTTTTCCCTTAGTCGCAGTAGTAGACCTCTGTCCAGCCAGGCCGGTCATCTTCCTCGTTGATTTGTCTTACGGCACATGGGGACAGCCTGCTCCTGTGCCTTTAAGACTTCTTCCTTGAAAAATACCCAGCCTTCTTGGACCCCTTTGCCCTTCAGGACTATCTCCCAAGGGACTCTCCTAACCAGCGTTCTGAGCAGGTCAAAGTCTGCCCTCCGGAAATCCATGGTGGCGGTGTTGCTGACCCCCTTCCTTACCTCACCAAAGATCGAAAACTCTACCATTTCATGATCACTAAGACCTAGATGACCTCCGACCACCACCTCTCCCACCAGTCCTTCTCTGTTAGTGAACAGGAGGTCAAGCAGGGAACCTCCCCTGGTAGGTTCACTTACCAGCTGTGTCAGGAAGTTATCTTCCACACACTGCAGGAACCTTCTGGACTGTTTCCTTTCTGCTGTATTGTATTTCCAGCAGATGATGCCAAAGTTGATGACATTTTCAGGGTTTACAAATATTTTATTGAACGACTGTTGTCTAAATATTTTTGATAAATTAATAATATGTCATCCTAAGTGAAGGCTTTCTAGAACTTATTTCTTTTGTTCATGAAAAATGCACACTATTTTTCTTCTCATAAACCAACAGTCGCCCTGATAGTATCCCATGCTGTAAGAAAGCACATGAAAATTATATAAACCAGCAATTGAATCTTCCCTGTGATCTCCCCTTCAAAAACCATGCACAGCAGTCAGCATAATTCTATCAGTAGGAGGTAACAAACAACAAAGGCCAGGAGTGTGGCCATAAAATTGTTGACAGAGGACTGAAATTTTGTATGTTACATCACTGTTCAGAATATATTGAGGGTAGAAACATTAGGGTCAGTAATAAGTTTTGAGCAAGCTGAAGAGGTAGGATGGAGACTGCTGTGTGCTGAGCTGTGAAGATAGAGCTTGGATCCTGAGAAAGGAAAATGGAGAAAAACTGGCATTCTCGTGAAACTGAAGAAAGAATGTAATGCTTTATTAAGGTATTAATAATCCATTAGGTAGCAGGGATGGAGTGCCAAAGCTGGACATACATCACCGCTCTGTCAGCATTGGCTTTTCTTCAACAGCTGGCATGAGGAAAGAAGGAAGCAAGCGCTAGCCAGCTCTTTGTGTATTCTGAGAAGGAGGAAAGGGTGACTCCAAGTGACCTGATTCTTGGACTTAGACACCCCTATTATGGTTCCTATAAATTCTAAAATTATAATCTTGAAAATGTTGTAAAATAGTTATTTGGGATGACTATGGAGATGGTCTTTCTGGAGGGCTTGCTATACTTCATGGTGGAATCAAGTAATATAGAATGAGCTGCATATCTTTAACAGCAAGAATGTATCATTGACAGCAAGTCATCAGCAGGGACCCAGGAATTGTGACTTGTTCTTTAGAAGTCGTTAATAAACAACTTTTTTTTAATAAAGCCATTTTTCTTGAAGAAGTTAAGTCACAGGAATTTAGGGGTTTTCGGATGAATTTCTAGGATATGCATTATAAAACAGTTCAGATCACCAGATGGTCTTTAAGACACTAACCTCAATAACAGGTAGGGATTTTAATACGGTAAGAGTACATTCACCTTTCCACCTCATTTTACCATTGAACAGTAGGAATACAGGTGGAGACTGGGATGTAGTGACAGCCCTCCCAGATCCCCAGGTAGGAGGCAGAAATTTCTGTCTCAGAAGCCGGAACATTCCCTGCGAAAGGCAGGCATTTCTTTCTAACCTTGAACTTGAATTCTGCTGAGCTTGGCAAGCAGTCATGGTCCTTCTCCCTGCTGTTGGCATTACACATCCATTACAGGATTCAGTTATACTTGACATAATCTTGTATAATTTCAGTCCATGGCCAGTATTCTTTTCTAGCGTGTCCATAGAAACTTTAAAAAATAGGCCTGGAAAAGAACAGCACATCATCCTTTTCCCTGCCCTTTCTCCATCTTTAAGTGATCTTTGCTGATGCTTGCCTAACCTGTTCTCAGAGACTTCCAATGATTTGTACAGCCTCTGGATCAATTTGTTCTAGTGCATTACGATCTTTATCATTAAAAAGGTTTTCCTGACATGTACACTGAAAGTTTCTTGCTGTTATTTAGGCACACCATTTCTTGTTCTGTACATGAGAAAGAGCAAATTGTTCCCTTCCTCTTTGCAGCAGTTTTTTATGCTTTTAAAGGGTATTGTCACTATCCTCTACAACCTTATGTCCCCTAGTTTTTAAACAACCCACTTTCAACTTCTTTGGTTGTTTTTGATGTTTTCTAAACCTCTGATCATTCTCTGGATTGTGTCCAACTGATCAACGTCTTTCATGAATTACAACATCCAAAATTGGGCAATGAATTTAAGTTACAGCTAAGCTACTGTTTATACATGTTGATTATACATAGTGTTTATACCTACTGTTACACATTCTTATGCCCTTTCCAAAAATGTTAATATTTTAGTCATATTCCTGTTGTAATCCATTTTACCTGAAGGACTTTTTCTGTAACACTGCTACAAAATCAGACATTTCATAGCTTGTAGTTATGCTACTGTTTGCTCATGCCTAAGTAGAAAACTTTACATTTGTCTTTACTGAATTTTATCTTATTTTTCAGGCCATTTCTCTGGTTTATCAAGATACATTTCAGTTCTACTCCAGTAACTCATTCTCATCCAGTTTCATTTTGCTTAGCTACAGCAGGCACTACTAGAGTCAGTAGACATTTATAGTTCAGTCCATACATTCTTCCTTTTGACAGTGGGCTCAGTTACAGGTTTCATAGCCAATATCTGATAGCACATGTCCCTAGCCTTGAACCTTGTGCCTTGAACTCCCTCATTTTGTCCCTTTGTGTTATTAGTCTATCATCTTCTCCTCTAATCTGACCTAGTTTCTGCTTTCTGTAAGCTTCCCTCTTGTTTCTTGAGGTCCAACAAGAACCCCTTGTTTAGCCAGGCTGATACAGTCCTATCCTTCCTTTGTTCACATTTGCTGGTGTTTCTGAATCTGCTTCTTTGTTTACTTGTATCTTAAGTCTCAGACTTGTTCCCCATAATCTCTTAGGTGATGGTTATCTGAGATAAATGAACCCTGCCTTCTTGAAAATGTCAAAGCTTATATATGTAAAAAATTATTTCTGTGCAAATCTATAATACGCTTTTGTATCTGTTGAATAGATATATACTTGTGACAGTCAAGGAAAATCATGTCATAAAAGTATCATTTCCAGTTCTTGTTCTACTGTATCAATCATAAAATTCTTCAGCTAGATGATAAAATTTTAATAGTATATCTCAAATCATTGTTATTAGCAGTATAGAGAAATACATATATACTGTAAAAATTCTAAGCACAATAAATGCAACCTTACAATAAATTATTAGAAGTACTATTTTCCTGGCAAAATTCACAGCATCTTCTTGGAACTGGAATATGTAATGCTACTCTCCAGTAAATATTAAATACAATCCTTGTTCAGAGGGACATATTCAACAACTGTGAATATCATTACAATATCACCCCTAGTCTGGATCAGGTGCTATTTAGGAAGGCACTCTGAATCAAGACCTGTAACACAGTCAGCTTATCATATATTCTAATATGTATGGAATTAAGAGTCTTTCCTTGAATAGCTTCAGATACCTCAGTGACAAAGCTCTATCTGCTGGACTCTGACAATAAATTGGTTAAATTTTAAATATTGAATGGGTATTATAGGTGACAATAATTAAGATTTGCTAACCCATTTCCAGGAAATGCTCTGGATATTGCTATAGCTAATGAAACATAAGTTTTCATTTTGGAGTTGTGAATCTAGGAGCTCTTAATGGAGCATCTTACTTACATGCAAAATGCATTACCAGAAATAATGTGTAAATACTGCTGGATGCTCAGATAAATATTGCTGCTGTGCTCTTAGCATATTGCATATTAGCATTTAAAGGCTGCATGACCAGAATCCGAATAATTTCAACTAAAAGAACATATCTGATAAAACCAGTTTTAGTAAGCTCTCAAAAGTCATCTTCTAGCAGTATTCTTAAAAGGAGGGAATATTTTGTACCAGATGTGGTCATCTCAAGTAGCTGTCTATATACTTCCTGTTAATTCAGGTAAATTTAAATGAATACTTTAATATATAGTGAGCCTTGACAAGACATGACTCTTACTAGCATCTCCTTTCATCTGTTGACAAGAAGGTAAAGAATAAGTCAATGAAGCAAGTAGTCATGAAGACTAGCTTTTAGCTGAACAACAGATATGCTGAAGAAAGTGTGCCAGCAGAGATTTACTTTTAGCTGCATAGTTTAAGGAGACGTGGAGGAAAGACTTAAAAGTTTAAAATTCCCATCCATGTGGTATTTCCTTGCTTTTGAGTGAAACTCACAAATGATTGGGGCAGCTTTGAGACATTTCTGAGGAGCAGAGCTGGTTTCAGGAGGACAGGGGTAGCTGGCTCCGGTTTACCAAAGATGGCAGATACAGAGCCAGCCCCAAGTGAGTGAAACTGAGACACCCAGGGATTGTGCCCATTTATACCAGAGAAACCTAAGACACATCAGCCCAATGTGTGACATAAACCCACAAATAAGCTACTGGAGGATCAGGGCCATTTGTAAGGTAGGTGCTGCTTACCTAGAGGAGAACTGGAAGCAAACCCAAGGAATGAATGACTGCAGGTGCCAGAGAAAGTCTGGGTTAAATCAAGTCCAGCCCCCAAAATCACTGTCTTCATAGGAGTCACTCTGCAAGTCTTTGTAAAGCAAAGGTTGAGCTTAGGAATAAATAGCCACAAACTACTGCCACCATATTCAATCTAAAACAGTTACTGCAAGGCCAGCAACTTAAGGCAAGGGAAAAATATATGGAAAAGGAGGTTTCATGTGTCCATGTTTCACAGAACTTGAAAAAATCCTTCAAAGAAGGAGAGCTCAGTGTCTGAGACACCCATATGCTGCATTCAGCTAAAGGAAAGGTGAATACAGGCCATTTGTTTTCAGAACTTCAAAAATCATTTGGCATTTATGAGGCAATCCAGTTGTAAACAAAGGATGACTGTAATTGCATTTCAATCTGCTCCTACTGTAAGCTAAAAAGAAAGGGTTGATTTTTAGGTAAGATGTCAGAGGTTGTTGATTAAGCCACTCGTGAAATAGTAAAAGGTCAAGGCAGTACTTCAATTTCATTTAGCTGTAATTGTCAGCACCTGAATTTCACATAAAAGAGATCTATTCTCCTTTCTGTTACCTATGGTTACATAGCACTTGCCACACAACTCACCCCAAATCACTCCATCACCACAACTGCAGATTTGCTGCACCCCTGAGGCAGAGTGGACATGTGGCTGAGGCTGCTCACTGGGGCAGTGTGGCATGGGTGAAGGATGGGTTGTCCAAGGTCCCATGGAAAGCCAAGTTACCACATAACTCCAATGTCCTCTCCCATACTCTGAACATTCTCTCATTTGCAGCCTTAATATTTAGCTTTTAAAGTATGCCTTATCCTCCAGTAAGCATCTAAGACAGACCAAGTAACCTCACATGTGCTTTTGTTACTGATATCCTTTTACTAGTGATGGCTACTCTTGTGCATTTCTGTGTTGCTTTTCTTGAAAAATTTCCCATGAAGCATGTGAATGTCCAGCCTGGTAATCCCCTCGGCACAAACATGAGTCTTATTTATTTGCTCAGAGAAAGTATGCAAAAAGATGCTCTTTTTAAGGTGGGGAAAGAAGGGAAAAGATTACATAAATAACAAGATGATAAATGCAGCAACTTCCTGACCATCTCTAAGCTGTTATTCAAAAGAGAGCTTCTCACAGCTTGACAGGACTGGGACACAAGTAGGAGAGACTTTAGAAGTAAATGAAGGGAGGAGCTCACACTCTGATAGTCTGTCACTGAGATCTTTAATGGCAGAAGGAAACAAGCTATCAAGATTAGCATCAGGCAAGAAATTGGTGTCACGGGTAGAAAATGTCTTGGATTGCATCACTACTACTCAAGCCTGGCTGACAACAGCATCTTCGCTGAACAAGATGTGTTAGCTTTAAGGAAATGACAGTGTTTAGCAGCCACAGACAATCTGCCCCGATCGATTAATTTAAATGCTGGTGAAGGTCTTTGACAGAGAAGGATGTTTGAGGACCTAGTGATTTGGTCAGTTAATACTCTCCGTTTATTTGCTGGCTGCAGGAGCAGAATCAAATAGCATGCTAATGCAGATAGATAGAAGCCTAGGCAATATTTTCTCCTTTGTGACCCAGACTGGACACAATTCCTTTATAGGTTAGAAGGAGAAGAATAGTAGCTGTGAAGAACTGAATTTTTAATGCTACATCTATTTTCTATAGAGCATGACATATTTTTTAATCAGGACTTTGATCTTCTGAATGTGATAGAAGAAATCCAGCCACTAGATTGCATGCAGCATGCAAAACCAAACTGACATTGAAGGAAAGGGAGCAGCACTGGGCAGCCACAGGGGACATTTGTGCAAGACTTACGCACGCTAAAAAGGAGGTGCTGAGGGAGAAAGAAAGAAAGTATTTGTCATAAAAAACTTTCAACTTACCTGATAGAAAAATTAATCACTGGGACCCTTTGTAATCTCTTATCCATTACCCAGTTTGAAATTTTTACTTTAGTCTGTGTTCCTGAGCAATCTTGTGTTTATAATAGATGACTCCTCAGGTGATGTCCGTGAGCATCAACTACATTGAGAAAAGGACCATAGGGCCAGAAGACATTTCTGGTTTATCAAACCTTATCAAGATTATTCTGACCTGGTTGAGACCTGAGGTCTTTTCTACAATAACTGCTCCTTCCCACTGAGTTACAGAAATTACATGAACTGCCACCTTGCATGTTCACTTATTTGGAGCAGTGTCTCTATATAAGTCAGTGTATGACTGACTTTCAAGGACAATGTGCCAACCCCACCTTACTGAACATGGTCTTCTGTCCTGGTTCTAGACTTCAGCCCAAGGCCCTGTACTGGAGAGCACACCCATTCATCCTTCACACAGATACGTTTTATGTGGAATGCAAGAAGTGCAGAAGCCAAGTGGGCAGTAACCGCAAGGTTACGAAGAGGAGGAGCAAGAGGGCGTCACCATGACCACACAGTGACTGGCAGGACTGGAATGTGGCTCTGCTATAAATCTTAGGGTTAGAAAATAAACTGCATCACTTGGAGCATCCATACTGTGTATGCTGTGTTTCCTTGACCCGCAGATGGCAGGGTGTCTGCGTGATCCTTCGGGTAACCCTAATGTTGATACAAGAACCAACAAGTGGTGACTGCGACGTGATCGACTGCTCGCGGGACGAGCAGCGGCCGGCTTGCCAGGGAAATGGCGTGGACTGTAGAGGACACCGTTACTAAGGTACTTAAGGCAGTGGCGAAAGAAGTGGATGAAGAACTACATTCTAAACCCACGGCCGCGTGCATCCAATGGTTGTTGCGGCATTCAGTACTTAATACTCATAGTGAGGTTTTAAATGCACAAAAATGGACTGAAATCCAAAAAGAACTTTTGGAAGCCGGGAAAGCTGGCTCCAAAGAAGCTGCTGCTCATATTGGGACGTGGGGGTCAATTGAGAGAACTTTGCAGAAGGGAGCCAAGATGACGCAGGTCTGGCTGGCTGCTCAGAGAGTGCTTCCGGGAGAGACTAAAGATGAGGCTCTGGTGCCAAAAACCACTGAGCAGGCAACGCAGAGTGAGTGGGACAGTAGGGGGTATGAAGAGAACAAGGATCCGTGCGCGTTCCCAGTCTGCCCTCCAGGATGCCCGTGGGACGCTCTGAATGCAGCGAATGTGGATCTTGACTGGGTTCCAGGGAAGCCGATCCGTCGTGTAGGACCTGAAGAGCCTGTGGCGCCGAGGGAAGAGCCTGTTGACCCCATGCCCGCACGGCTGCCGTCTGCCCGCCAGCATACTTGAATGCCTCGGAGCAGGCAGCAGCAGGACCCTGTACTTCTATACTGACTCCGCCTCCTCCTTCTCCTACTTTGCCGCCCCAGGAGAGCGGCTCTTCATTTGTGGCGGAGGGCGGGCCAGGGGCGGGGGGGAGCGCGCGAGTCAGGGGGAGCGGGTGCGGGTGCAGAGGAAATGTGACAGTTGTTGGACAAATTATGGAACTTGGTGACGGGGACAGAGGGGGCCATTGAGACCGTGCTAGGGGCTGCGCAACAGGCGCAAGAGGGTCCGATGGGAGGGGGAGCTGCCCCGTCGGGCACGAATTGGCGGTTGGTGGCTCAGAAATGTGTGCTGGATGGGGTAAACTGGCAACAAATTCCGATTGCTATGCCGATTCGGGCGGCCCCGGGCGTGGGAGTGGAATGGGAGCCCTTAGATCACCACTTAGTTAGGGATTTGCAGAAGGCAGTCTCTGAGGAGGGATTGCAAGGTCCCCGGTCACAGACGCTGCTTGACTGTATTTTTGCAACTCCTTTACCCCCTTACTATTCGAAGCAGTTAGCTCGAGCGTGCCTCCCTCCTCCTCTGCTAGCTCTGTGGTATGAAGCGATGAGGCGGGGAGCGGAAGCTATGGTAATCAAGAAACGCAAAAAATCATTCAGAAGTTAGCCGACTTGTCTCCAACTCGATCCGGAGACGGTCTGTCTGACGTAGATATGTTGTTCTTACGAACTGAGTTGTCTAGGCATAATGCTGAAGTGCAAAAGCTGATAGATCGATTGGCTCACCTGCCTGTGCGGGACGAAGAGATTTTACCAGGGTTGAAAGAGTTAACATAGCATACAGCAAAAGTCCAAAAGTCCTTGATGGAGGCCGGTATGCAGTAATGCGACCACTAATTGCGCTGGATTGGGAAGGAAAGCTAGGGAGGATAGCTGAAGAGGAGCAGAAAGAATTAGAATATTGGAGGAGGACATGTGATGAGAACGAGGCGCGGCAAGCTCTGACCTCAGGGCCCAACTCACATAATTCCAACACTTTCCCTAATCCACAGGGCTCAGATAGGGACCCCCCGATCCGGTTCAACGGTGGCACAGAGTAATTCGAAATGCAATCATCGAAGGGGACTTTATGCCTAATGCTACTGCCTTCCCTGTTCAGGTGATAGGGTGACATTTTGAGTGATGGCGTCTGTCTTTCCAAGTAACCGTTACGCGTGATGGAGCCCTGCTTTCCTGGGGATGGCTGAACACCTGCCTGCCCATGGGAAGTGGTGAATGAATTCCTTGTCTTGCTTTGTTTTGCTTGCATGCACGGTTTTTGCTTTACCTATTAAACTGTCTTTATCTCAACCGGGGAGTGAGTGAGTGGCTGCGTGGTGCTTACCACTACAGTCCCTTTTGGCAGGAAAGGTGTATCTGAAAACACGGAGTTGACAGAATTGGAGTCAGATTTTGTTTGAGTAGTTTTTAAGATACTCTCAGCAATGATATGGGACTCAAAGGGTTTGAGACAAGGACAGGTTTGATTGGAATGTGCTAGATTGAATTTATAGCTGTTATTGCTGTTTAGCTATTAATCGCCAGGCTCCTGTGCTTGCCATGGGGCTTGCTTGCCTTACTGTACATTACAGTCCAGTGCTCGTTAGTTGCTGCTTTTTGCTTTTGCTGCTTGCTGTACCGCTGTACTGCTTATCATTTCACTGTGCTGTGCCTGGGAACATTTTGATAACCGCCATGGTGATGTGCCTGGGCTGGCAGATGGCCAGGGCATCACTGCTGTTTCTGTGCTGCTGTGCTGGACAGGCTGTGGATAAGTCCAAGCCAGAGCAGGAGCAAGAGGAGGAGTTCATAGCAATGCTAAACCCTAATGTCTGGTCCAAAGAGACCAGGGGTGGAGATTGTAATGAATATGCCTTTAAATTGTTGTAACCCATTATTGGAGTTGCATGTTATAGGAATTACTATAGCAAGAACCACCTGAAACAACAGAGGACAAGCCTTACAAGAAGCAGTGCAAGTGCAGCAGTGACCTGACCTGAGCTGGCTTTGGTGCCCATTTACTCCATGCAACACACCACTTCTCCTGTTCTGAGTGACCAGCATAAGAGATAGAGCCCAAAGTCATGGACTAAATTAACTTCATGAACATTTTGTAGACATTTCTGAACTTTTTACAAGGGTGGTCCATAGACTAAGGGAATGATATCTGTGTAATATATTAAAGGATAGAATAAGGGGTGGATACTGTCCTGGTTTCAGCTGGGACAGAGTTAATTTTCTTCCTAGTAGCTGGTATAGTGCTGTGTTTTGGATTTAGTACTAGAAGAATGTTGATAACACACTGATGTTTTGGTTGCTACTGGGCAGTGCTTAGACTGGCCAAGGACTTCTCAGCTCTCAGCCAGGACAGCTGGCCCAAATTGGCCAAAGGGCTATTCCAGACCATATGATGTCCTGCTCAGCGTATAAGCTAGGGGGAAAACAGATTATGCAGGCAATATTTACATTATGGTTCAAACAAACCATCCATCTCTATCATTGAGCGGACACACCAGTTTTGAAGGGCTTACTTGATACAAAAAAAACAAAAAACAAAAAAAACCCAAAAAAAACCCAAACCCAAATTATATTGCACAGCGAACATGGACCTTTTGTGAGCAATGGCATATTCAGTTGAAGCACGGAATTCCACATAATAGTACTGGTCAAGCTATCATCGAGTGGGCTCACCGTACTTTGAAGCAACAATTAGATCGGCATAGGGAGGGGGAACTAGGGTTCCCAGTGAACCAGCAGCATGAGGTATTAGCAAAGTCACTGTATGTATTAAACCATTTGGCCAGAGGGGCACAAGGACAGGTGGCATCACAATTACATTGGCAGTTGACACTGGAAGAGTTACAGAGACGGATCAAGCCTCCAGTGCAAGTGCGGGGAGTGGACACCGGGCAGTGGGAGAAAGGGTTCCATCTTGTTTGCTTAGGGAGAGGTTAGGCCTGTGTAGAGAAAGACGGAGAGGTACGATGGGTTCCCACGAAATGGGTTTGTCCAGAGTTACAAAACTAATCTGTGATTTAGGTTGTAGGTAATTTTGATTGCAGGTATTGTTATATTAATGCTTTATTTTTGTTATTGCATGCGTACTAACACTATTGTTACGAGCTGTAGCGCAATTGTTATAAGAATTGCTTCTAAAAAATGCATTAGATAATCTTTGTATAGTAACTTGTAGCACAAAATAAAATAGAGCTTAGGGAGGGGGAAATGTGGAATGCAAGAAGTGCAGAAGCCAAGTGGGCAGTAACCGCAAGGTTACGAAGAGGAGGAGCAAGAGGGCGTCACCATGACCACACAGTGACTGGCAGGACTGGAATGTGGCTCTGCTATAAATCTTAGGGTTAGAAAATAAACTGCGTCACTTGGAGCATCCATACTGTATATGCTGTGTTTCCTTGACCCGCAGATGGCAGGGTGTCTGCGTGATCCTTCGGGTAACCCTAATGTTGATACAAGAACCAATAGTTTTATATAGCACTGACAAAAGCATACCAAACTTCATGTAAAAACAGCTAATTTTTTTCCACCTTGGACCTCTCTGCTTTGATCATTAGTAACCTTCTATTTGTTAGCTTGAATTTATTCACAGCCAGTCTATACTGCTCAGATTTGTGTTGTTCTCTCTCTAGTAACATCAAAGTAAAGATATTTTCTAGACCTCAGTTGTTTCCAGAGTAAGAAATTGGATGGAAAGCCAAGACAGTGAGCCTATCTGAAGTCATTTGTGTCTGGGTTATATCTACGATCATCTTCCTCCTCTTCTCTTCAGCTTTATGTTCACACATCAGCAAACCTCTTTTTTCAAAATCTCTCATTTCTGAAAACAAACGATGAAAAATGGATTGAAATTTTGCCAATCCATTTAATATTTTTTTATATCACAAGTAGTGTTCTCTAAAATTGTCACTGAAGCAAATCATTGAGAGAAGCTAAAGCAAATCATTTAGACAGAAATTATCAAAAAACTGTTTTAATCAATGGGCAAGTAGATTTTTCTTAGGGAAAAAATACCCAAACCAAGGAAACTTAAACAAATTGCATATTTAGATGGATAGACAAGTAATATTTTCTGCTTGGTGCGATACATATTAAGTAATATGTCATTTTGGCTCAGCCAGTGAACTAGAAAATTTCAAGTCAGCTGGAAAATATAAGAATATATAAGAATAAATCAGCTGTGAAAGAAAAACCTTTTAGATTTTGGTATTAATCAAGATCACACAATACTTGCATCTGAAATATGATATGGAGTTTGTTATTGAAATCTCTGTATTAATTAAACTTTAGCTATTGTTGTTCCTTTAGTACATCATGAAAACCAGGACAATGTTGTTTTCATCTTATACAATCCTCAAAGATGAGTATTTCCACAGTGAGCAATATATAAAATTTATGCATTTATTGTCCCCTCCTCATTTGTACTTTCATTTAGAGTCATCTGCAAGCTCATGTCATTGTAGAACATTCTGCACAAGGTAAGATATTATATTTTCAGGCTGTTACGCAGATAATTATATTATATAGATAATTACGCATAATAATTATGAGCATCTATATTTTTACAAAAATATCTGATAATCTTGTAACAGATGTTTGACATTTCCTGATAATGCAGCTCTTTTAAGGTGATCAAAATCACCTCAAATCTTTAGAAATATGAAGGGCATAGCATGTTACTGAGGAGCAGTAGTAAAACCTGTGTACCCAAAAGTCATGATTTCAAGATCTTTATGAAAGGGTCATAAACAGTGTTCTTCGCCTATAGGATGAAGATGTGTCAGTATTTCCTGTTCAGTGTATGTACATGCAGTAATATACGGGGAAGTCGGCAGCCGTAGGAATAGCCAATGCGAGATTGGGTAGATTGATTAAGGGTACACTGATGATACAGCTTGCTTGAGAGTCATATAATACCAAGAAGGTGCCGTGGTGCAGTTGTACTTCAGTGACTGAGAAATGGGCGAGATTGGGCTGTAGCTGGATTCGTCACAGAAAACATTGACGTAATACTAGAATATGAGAGCAGGGAAGCAACTGGAGGAGGCAGCAGAGATTTTCAAATCCTTCTTTAGTTTGTCACTAAGGTTGGATTACAAGCTTTTGGTTTTAGCAGATAGGAGCACTTACTGTCCAAACCATTTTTATTCTTCTCTGCCTCATCTTGAGAGTGTTGTGATAAAAGAATCATTGTTCTTTTATCCCTTTAGGATTACACAACTATCCCTTTAGGATTACACTACTGAAAGGAAGCATACATGAATTTAATTTAAATCCAGGCAGAATCTAATATTGATTTTCTTGCTGAGTTTCCACATTTTTAAAGATCTTTAAAGGAACATTAAAAAAAACCCAAAACTTTTAAAAGGCCTGAGCTTCATTATGAACAGATATGTCTGCTCATAGAATAGTTAGAGTCTGAAATGCATGTTATAGCATGCCAGGACAAAATTCTTTAACATCTGCACTGGCTGGTTACTAATTCTGACCTCTAAATAGAGCACACACCTGTTGAAGGTTGTGCCTGTCTCACATGGTGAGATATATCGTACCTCTCTTCTAGCACTCATTCCCAGGCTTTATTTCAATGAATACTGGAACAGAGTGTGAGATGATCGATGGAGGTAGATGGAAAAGGGAACACAAAAATGAATACACACCTGAGGGTCTCGCTCCATATGCACCTGGGACATGATCAGGGCACACAGCCAGATCTAGAGCTAGGAAATACTTAGCTGAATTTCCTCCTGCTCATTTGTCACACCTGAAAATCTGCTGCACAAATACTTTGAAGAGGGCTTGCCTTTTGTTTTAGTTGTTATGGGTTGTCATTGAGAAGTAAGTAACACTTGTGAGTTGGTTGGGGTTATTGACCAAAATATAGGCAATTACACTACTAGTTGTTTGGAGCACTTCTGTATCAAGCATGGAATGGGTCTTGGTATCTAGTAAAACTAGTGTTTCCTAAAGGCAAACCAAGTCAGTAGATGAAAGCAGAAAGCTATTTGAATTAGGAGTCATCTGATGTGCTTTCTAACCTACAAGCAGTTGTTTTCATTGCAAACTACTCTTTATAAAATCAGAGTCACCTTCACTGTCTTATCTTTAGCTTTCTAGAGCCATGAAGTAAGACACAGATGTTCTATCAGTGGATGTTTGTCCTATTGGCATTGATACTATCCTATTCAGCTGAAGAAAACATTAATTAAATTACATGATGAATCACTGCTGTCCCCAATAGTCAGTTCCTGTGTCAATACCAGACTATTGCTTGATAATATTACTGCTCATGAAATTTATTGATGGAGGATGAATTCTGCCTTGAAGAACTCTCTTAGACATTACAGATGCAATTCCTTAATCCTTTCAATTCAAAGACACATTTTTGTTTGGGATACCAAGTTCATCTGAATTAGTATTTTACTCAGCATTATTTCCTAGAGTGAAAACTACTGCCTGACATTGTGATTACAAACCAATAATCTACTAGGTTACAGGAGTACAGCTTCTTCCTGTGTCCCTAAGAACTTCCTTTTTTTTTCTTTCTTTCTTTCTTCAGCTGATACAGTTTTAAAAAGAGAAGTGGTGGCTGGCTGCATTTTTTCATTATCGCCTAGTGGTTAGGGCACATCTATGGAAGCAAATCATGCTTTCTCAGTGCTATAACCATTTGATTATTGCATTTGGGATATGAACCAACAATTCCTCCTTCTTTCATTCAAACATTTAAAAAGAGGAGCTCCTGCCAGCAGTCCCATGAAGACATCACCCTGAATAATGAGCGAAATTATGGGTTTACTATCCACAGAGGTATGAATACACTCAGCATTTTCTCTGCCTCACTAATAGACACTCACAATTGAGATTCCTTGGGAGGCTAGAGCCCATTTCGAGGTGCCTGACTCACCAGGCTGTGCAGGTTCTGAACCCGAACTGTGCCCTCCTTGGCAGTGCTGAGCCATGGGCAGTGTGAGAGCACTTCAAAAAGCCACCACGGGCATCTCCTCCCTCTCCCCAGGCACCATGCCCTGGTACCAAGGGTAGCAAGCAGCTAGTGCTTTGCCCCATGCTCAAGCTCAGGCTCAAGTCAAAAATCTCCTTCCCTGGTGCAAAGACTGCCCATCTGTGTTTACTTTTCCTTTGTATCTGTCCTACCCAGAGCTTCTTGAAATCTGTTAGACAGCATGTCCTTATGGCCAGGTCATTCATTGCATCCTTAGTGTTTGCACCTGTAACAGACTCCATCACAAGCCTGATGCACCACTTGTTTTAAGGGCCAAAAATGACACTGCAGCTGGAAAGGTTCTGACACGAACGTGTCAGGTGGCCTTTGAAGGAGCTTGCAGGATGTCTGTGATGAAGGAAAACACAAAACATAGCTCTTCTGAGTGCCAGTCGTATTTGTCCAAGCAGACAAACTCTCTGTCATCTCAACACAGATAGTACAAAGATGGCATAAAAATAGACCTGGTTGACATATTTACATCCAGTAATAGATGCAAACATTTGTTTACAATTTTTATTTTCCATTATAAAAATTGAAATCTGTTAATGAGCATTCACATTCCTGTTATCCTCATCTCCGCTGAAATGTCAAATAGGTTTAGTAGATATTCTCAGATTGGAAATCGAGAAAGAGGATATTTAATTTGTCTAATTAGCTATAACAATATTCACATATGTCAATAAATAGTCTGTGGAAGATGTATTTTCAATCATGTTTGCCTGTTAATTATATACTTCTTGTAACTCACTCTGAAAGTAATATCTTGTGTCTCTTAGTGAAGGCGTACTAGTTTTTCCCTGTAAATGACAGCCATCTCGTTAAATAATAGTAACAAAGAAACCCATATCATAATAGTGATTTCCTTCTTTGTTACATCACCTGAGGCATAAGAAGCAATGAATTATTCATTATGGAAGAGCATTACACCAAAGCGACTTTAAACTACCTATGAAGAACACGGCTTACTGAGGGTACAGTACCACCACAACCAAGTCAGTTTAGTTGGCTTCAGCGCAGGACAGAAGATATGTTTTGACCCAAGTTCCTGATTCCTTTGCTAGAACTGAAACTGTATTTTGTACGCTTTTGTAAGTATGGACAGTGTGAGAAGTTGGGCCAACAATAAAGTAGAGCATATTACTGCCATTCAGAAAATCTTCTGAGAGGTAATAAGCAAAAAGTATGCACTGAATATGCACATAATTTCTGAACAGATAGTTGTCATCACTGGCTAATTTAGTAGGCATCCACCTCTTCTTTCCCCCATGCAACTGTGTGGTTTTTCCGCTTGATGCACAATTTGCTCTTTACTATAGAGCTCCAGCAGAAACAACAGCTTTAAAGTAAAGCATCTTTTCTGTTGTTTTTAATCTTACCCTAAGGAACAATCTACATGGAAGCTTAGCTGACTTTGCAGGAGATCAAGAAGCGATAAAAACATACTTGCCAATAAGAACTTGTAGCTTGAAAATCTGGTATGACACAGGTGCCTATAATACTGTTATTCTCAAGGGACCATGCAACCTTAAAAACCAGAGGCTGGATACGTACTTTTAGCTGATGGCTAAATGAAAGGAAATGTCAGAATTTTATCAACAGTTCTAAGGAAGATGAGCTGTTTAAGAGAATTGTTTACTCACTAGGGAAACACAAAGGAATTGGGATGCCAACAGTTTTTTACAGAGTTATCAATATTGCAGAGACATAAAGAAAAATGTCTGTCTCAAACATTTTCCCTTCCCCAATCAAAAAATGTATAGAAGAATTTGTTTTAATGGAAAGTCTTGATTTAGAGTATGTTTTGATTAAGGATGATATATTTGCATATTTTAATGAGAAAATAAATACCTGCTGTATGTAGAAAGCTTACATATTTTTCATACTTTTTTTTTTCTTTCTTCCTCATTTACATAACACTTCAAACCAGTTTGTTCCTGTTGTGGTTTAACCCCAGTTGGCAACTAAGCACTACACAGCTGCTCGCTCACTCCCGATGGGGGAGAAAATTGGAAGGGTAAAAGTGAGAAAACTCGTGGGTTGAGATAAAGACAGTTTAATAGGGAAAAGCTGCGCATGCAAGCAAAGCAGAACAAGGAATTCATTCACTGCTTCCCATCAGCGGGCAGGTGTTTAGCCACCTCCAGGAAAGCAGGGCTCCATCACACATAACAGTGACTTGGGAAGACAAACACCATCACTCCAAACATCCCCCCCTTTCCTTCTTCTTCCCCCAGCTTATGTACTGAGCATTGTATCATATGGTCTGGGATATCCCTTTGGTCAGCTGGGGTCAGCTGTCCTGGCTGTGTCCCCTTCCAGCACCTGGCAGAGCTGAGAGCTGATAAGTCCTTGGCTAGTCTAAGCACTACTCAGCAACAACTAAAGCATCAGTGTTATCAACATTCTTCTCATACTAAATCCAAAACACAGCACTATACCAGCTACTACAAAGAAAATTAACTCTATCCCAGCTGAAACCAGGACAGTTCCCATTAGAGGCAGTCAACAGGATATTCATCATGCATTGCTAAAATCTCAAAATTCTTTTTGGACTGTAGAAAGGAGTGAGTCCTATGTTGACAGAAACCCAATGTAAGCAAACAATGCTCCCCTTAATGGCAAGAAATCCCATAATAAAGAGAGCCCTGTGGGGCAAAAGTACAGTTTCAGTGTTCGCAGTTAGATCTTGAACCTCACCTTTCACAAGTTAAACCATGCTAGAAAAAGAAGGAATAGTCTTTAAGAATGTTTCTCACTTGTGCTGATATAGAAATCAATGTATTTGGAGGAACATGGAGTACTAGAGGACAATTACAAGAGAAACCTTGTGAGTCATTAATGCAAAAGCTACATTACTGCAGCCTTTCAAAGTAAGCTTGGTTGGACAGCTGAAATGGGACAGCCACTTAATTCCAACTTGTATCTAATAGCAACAGCTTTGTATTATGTGGTTACTTCAGGTAATGGAGGCCTAAACCTGACAGCCTGGGATTGCTCTTGATTTAGTGATAGTTTTGAAGTAGGAAAGTCATTTATCTCCTAATTATTCTGCCAGTTCTTCTTACTGGAACCAGCAGTTGTAGGAAATGATAGTCCAAGCCTTTTCCATTACCGTGTCCTGAGAAGTGACTCAGCTGGCAAAGAGCTTCTGCTATAAGAAGCTCATAAATCTCAGTTGAATTAGGTTATTTCAAATCCATTCCAATATAAAACCTTAATTTCTGATTCTTCTTTGATGTGCATATGTTTAGTAGAAAGTTTCTCCTTATTTGGAATTTTCTGTGTTTTAAACTATTTTATGTTCTCACTTTTTTGCTGACTGCTTCACTTAAAGAATAAATCAGATGCCAGATAGCAGAATTTTCTTTTGTTCTTAACTTGGTTAATAATGACGTAACCCACAAACTAACCAACAACCAAGTGAAAAACAGATGCCGGGTTCTAATAGCTATTTGGTTTATTCTTTTTTTTAACTTGTTTTAAAATATATTGTATGCTGTACTGCAAAATTAAGCTGTTTCCAGGAAAAAATAATGAAATGGTTACGCTTTTTTTCTTCATTTAGACTAGTGAAAAAGCAGAACTTATTCTTCTGATTAATTTTGTCTATGTATTTACATTCAACAGCCAAAAAAGGAAATTTTAATGTAAAATGTTCACCTCCCCATGTAAACATACACCTGTCCCATTTTCTATGCATATAAAGAGATGGAATGGGCTTATAAATAAAACCTGATTTAAGACTTTAAAGTAGAGCCTCTATATTTCCAGTAGTTGTCAAAAGTTCAAATGTTAGGAATTCTTAGGAAAGTCATAAAGAACAAAATGGAAAACGTCCATATGTGTTCCCACATATTGAGCACTAGATGCAAGTCTGCTCCTTGACTTTCAGTAAGGTTATACTAACACTGGAAAAGATAGAAGATAGAGAAAGAAGAAATGATGATGAGTGATGAGGAGCAACTTTGCTTGCAGTGAATGATTAAATGAAGATTTACTCCGGTTAAGTAAATACTGCTTTTATAATTTTTTTTTTCCAATTTACTAATTTCTGAGGTTTGCTACTTTTGCATGTCTAGAAATTTTATTTTAAAAAGATAATAATTATATACTGATTATTACATTTACTGCCTGATTGTTCCATACTCATCTATGTGCCAAAGGCAAAATTAATGAAACATGTAGTCCAGGAAAGTTGTTTGGAATGCTGATATCATTTAGGGAAAGGAAAATGTGTAATAATGAAAGCTACGATCCATAATTTTATTTGCAATTAATTAGGATATGAAGAAAATATTAGTGGACTGAGACATTAGGAATCTGGGGCTATTCTAGTAAACCACACAGGGGGAAGGAAAGGACTTGAGCCCTCGGCATGTGTATGTCCACACGTGTCCTGTCCTCCTCAGCACATTCTCCTCTGCCTGAGGTTTGACCTGAGCCAGCTGGGCACAGTTCAGGAAGAACAAGTGCAAGCTAGGATTTGCTGCCAGGAAACAGTGTGAATGTGGCTTGTTCTTATTTTGAGTAGCAGGTACCTCCATACCAGCAGGGGCACAGACCTGTCCTAACTGTTGCTTAAATTATAGATTATACATATAAATTATATGTATTGCTTATCCCACTGCTGGCTGGAAAGGCAGTATGCAATTCTGAGAGTAAACAGAAAGAAAAAAACGTGAAAGCTCCTTTCCAGGATGTCATACCTTGCTGTCAGACTGGACTTTTAGCCTAATGCTAAATCTACACACAGTTGCATTTATTTCTCTTCATCCTTTCTGGAGGTCACTAAGCACTTCGTGATTTTTGCGGTCTTTGGGGGAAGGTTCCACAGAATGTTAAACGCCCATAATGTCGATTTTTTCAGATTAAATGTTCCCAGTGTAAAGGTTAGGCTCAGACATCAGGATGGCATGACTGCCTGATCTCAGATAGGTAAATATGAGGAAGGGATTAGGGAGAAAAGATGCTTCTCCAGTGAGATGCAGAGATCTCTTTGTTTCTTTTCCCACAGATTCATGGCATAGTCATACAACATAATCAAGGGCTTGATGAGCCTCCAGGGATCTAATAAAACATAATACAATTATATTACATTAAAAACACCTGAATAAAATAAATCATTTTAATATTAACCATGCAATTATATTCTGTAGTTAAACTGAAAAATTATCTTAGACTTACAGGGAGATTTGATTAGTTCTGTATTTTTTTTCCTGAAAAAGTCTTGTTCATTTGTCACTCTTCAAATTCATGTGACTTTTCAGCTATTTTGCACAATGAAGCATATAATTTGCAGTAATGTTGATCCTGAAGATGCTTTTCACAGTTCTTCCATTCAACAAAATGTGGGTAAGGAAACAAGAAAGGATCTGTACAAATTAAGTAAAAATGGAGGAGCAAGATTTGTAAGGAAAGGATGTATCTCTTTACTAGGTTAGCTGAAACATTTGGAAGAATTCACATTTGAGAGACACAGGAGACCTTAATGAAGAAACTATGAGCCACAGTGTTTTTTCTGTTTTTTTTCGCTCTCATCTTTGCTACAGGAGGTATAATTTTCTCCAGAAATGTTGCCCTCTTCACATGCTTTGATCATTACAGTATTTTGAAAATAATGGGTGTTCCCCAATGTAATTTAGAGAAGCTAAGAAATTACAAAAACAATTAAAAGCTCATGGTTTGCGTACATCTTTCTTTTAAGTTTTGACTTATTTTTAAGACATTTAGAAGGAATCTTCTAACCTCATATTACCTGAGTCTAATCCCAGGTCTCCTGTTGCACCAACACACTTGTAGTTGTCTTTGGAATTTATCTTTATTAATGTTCCTATTCTTGAATAACTGATTAAGTGTTGAATTTTATTGTCATGCCTTAATCCTTGGTTTGTACATGATGGCAGCAGAAGCCATTCTGATTAAGAAATTCAAAACTCTATGATTTATTAAATGCTGAAAGGTCCTGTTGTGTTCTCTGTAATGTCTTATTTCATTTTTTACCTGCTTGACTTTAAAGTAAACCTTGCAATATAACTAGTGGTGCTTTAATAATTAGTTATCACAAAATTCTGTAACGCTAGTTTAGCAACCACTTATATAAGAAATCTAAATTTTAGTCTAATCATGTAGTAAAATCCCCCACTTTTATGACTAATATAACTACATTGTCAGTCAAGGTTGCCTATTTATCAGTGAAACTTTTTTGAAGTATTTATACACTGATTTTGGTTTCAGTAAGATCTTGAAAAACGTTACAGCATCAGAAAACATAGTACGTTAATATCTGTAGTGAGAATTTTTTTTTAAAGCAGAAGATAATTCTAAGAAACATTGTAATGCTCTGTCAATTTTATTCTTCTTTCCACAAAACCTTGTCTCTAAACATTTACAGTAGCATGGGAAAATTATTTTTTATTATTTGTTCTCTATCAGGTTTTATTTGGGGCTGGTGGACCTTTTTTTTTTTCCTTTCTGGTATTTCTGCAATAGTATATGACGTATAAAAAGCTGTATTTTCTGATTTGCCTTCTTTTCCCGGTGTTATTTTTAGAATGAAGTCTTTTTCTTCTGCAGTACAGTTTCTTTGTGAGAAGGAAGTTACACAGTTTTCACAGCAGGACGCTAGTTATGAGGGATCTTTATTTATTTTTATTTTCTTTATTTAAAAATATGACAGTCTGTTCAGTGGTCCAACCAGCCAGCTCCACAGTCCCCTCAGGCTCTGTTTTGTGCTAAGGACTGATAAAATCTAGTTGTTGTGGTTGGAAGAAAACCTTTAAACATCATTCAGCCAAGACATGCTTCACCCATGGCAAGACTGATAGGTTGGGAAGTAAGTTGTGTGCTTTCCAGTTATCTAAAAGGCACAGTGTTTGATTCTAAGCCCAATCAAAACGTCTGTGACGGCATTGTTAGTGGCTGCACTACCGATTGCTGTAGGAAGAGAGTCCTGGTGCTCTGAGACTGCTAGAGAAACTTGAGTACCCTTGAAGCTAACTTTCCCCCCAAATCAGTTTGTAAATCAAAACAGCATGGGACTTCCATTATAATGTAATAAATATACTGTAATCTCAGTTTAATTATATAACCATTCATTACACATGGGTTATATTGGAGGAAAAGCTATTAGTCTATTTCCCAGTACTCTGTATTTTCAACATCTTTTCCAAGTTCCTTAAATCAAAAAAATATGTCTCAAATTGGTCTCTTTGCAAATACAGGTGAAAATAAATATCTTATGTCTGAGTATACAGTATTCAAGCCTCTTACTCAGATTTCTCCTTTAGCTCATGCACTGGGCAGGCATGTCACCAAAATCAGGAGGAATAAACCTTGTAACACCAATGTAGTGTTAAAAGGCAGGCATTCTTTATTCATGGCGCCGGATGCACGGGGGATCGCTCCACCTAACATGCATACCTGGCACCTGTTTCAGTCAGGTTATATAAATCAAATATATACATATTCATTACATTCATACATAATCAATAACATTCTCTCTAGTGATTGGTACAAATTCTCTCGCTTCCTATGTAAATTACTGCGCAAACTCAGTTGTTCACTTCTATTGTTCTCTTTTGAGTAGGTGGTATCATTTGGGTAGGTGGTCAATGAGTCGGTGGTCGCGATCTCCCCCTGCCACAATTACCTCTTACCTACTTGGCTCTCAGTCTTGGCAGTCCTAGCCAACTTTCTTGGTCAACTACATGAAATTACCTTCCATCTTCCTCTTCTGACAGGTGCACATTGTGTATAGTTTCAGCTACATTAATAATTACCTTAGGACTACTCTCATCGTCCTGAACTTAGTGTTCAGTTGGGTAGGGCTGTACAGAAGAGAACATAGCAGCATTCGTGGTTGCATTTTGTAGTTAACTGATTCGATCCCATCACCCCAATGCTGAAAACTAAGATACATAACAATTTCATCATCATTTTGGTTACAGGCAGAGCACCTGCTTTCCAAGACTTCATCTGCAGAAGACTCACAGTTTGAGAGAAGTCTCCTATGTCACAGAAGTGTCACTTTTTTTTGCATAACAGGTAGGTGGATAGTACTTGGGTCTGTTTCCACTCTGGCTTCCCCTTTTGATATTGTGAACCTCCATTTCATCCATTTGTTTTTACAGAAACGTGAATAATCAATGTCTTATGTGGAAATAAGTTTTCTAGAAACTGTAATCATCCCAGTAAGCAGAATCAACTTGTTCCCCTTTCAATGCAACAAATGCTGTGACCTGGATGGCAAGCATCTCTCACTGCCCAGCTAAATTACATCCCATAAAACAACTTGTAAATGAAACTAAGAATTGCTTCTGGTCAGCAGAGGCACACATACACATGCACATACACATACACACAATCTTCTGTCACTGATAATTTTGTTGCTGTTCCAAGTAGCATAGCAAATTCAAATTCAGGCAGCAGCAACAGTATGGCCATAAATTAAGAAAATTGTCACAGTTTCCAATTCATAGCTTATCCAGTCCAATATCCCATTTCTAGAGGTTAGTACTAAAAGCTTTATAGGAAGATATAACCAATTGTGCATGAAAATATGCCCACCACATTACATTTCCTCTAAGCATAATAGAGTTGGATCTAAAGCTTCAGGCATGAGGGTTGATTTTTTTAAAAAATGTTCTACTATTAACTGTTGCATCTCAGGGTAATCTGTCATCCATTCAGTGTGCCCTTTGGGACACTAGGTAAGCATTAGGCCTTAATATCTTATCGGTCAAAAACTCCTTGGCAAAACTGTATTTTGAGAAAATAAAACAAACAAACAAAACTGTAACTCCTATCTGCTTTGCATTGTTCTCCTTTTATTCTCATACCTGTGTTTAAATCAATAGTCTTAGAAAAGATAAATCAGTGAGAAACGTGTGTTGTACTTCTTTTCTCTTCCTAAGACTCCTGAATGCCTTCTTTTTTTTTTTCCCACCTGTGTGACACAATAAGAATATTTATGAAAGCAAGCACTATTTTGGTTTAATCCCAACTTTGTCCTTGAAGTACATTTTCACTAACACACTGCATTTAATATGTAATAATATCATAATCTTCATATCTACCCATTCAAGTATTGTGCATATAGAGTGCTCTTCTTGGAAATAAAAGCTATCTGAACTCATGAGCTTGTCTTGCAGAATTTTTTGCAAAACGCTTTTTCGATATGTCTAAGAATTTGGGGTCAGCCACCTCAAGCCTGTTGTAAGCCCCAAATGACTGATTATTATTTGGCAGTATCTCAGTTAAAAGACATTAATTACTAAGATATTTGTATAAAGTTTTTTCTAATCTACAGTTTGATAAAAAATGTAAGGCTTGTTGAAGAAATCCAGGTAGCTACCAAAGACAGGGAAGAGAGTTTGATGTATTAAAGAACTTTTTATTAGGAAACTTCTAATGCAACAGACATATTGACTTATCACTGGAAGGGGAAGAGCCCTGATTCCACTTAAGGAGAGTATGGGCTGAGCTTCAGGACAAAATATTAAATAGATCTAGAAACTTTCAAGAGAAATCTGGCAATAAATCCCAGCAATCTTCCCTAAAAAAGAAGAGAAGGTATGTTCAAATCCTGAAGCCCGGACTAACACCTTGTGAACAAAGAATCCAAAGTTAACTTTGCCACAGGAGAAGATTAAAGTTTGTGAGTGAAATGTGTATGTCAGGTCAAGCATATAGATGATCAAATCAGGGGAGTTGCAAGTGGGATCAGGGAACTGAAATACAAGGTCTTCAAACAGTTCTATAATTGCTGCTCTTGTGGTCAAAGCAGTAGAACAGAACATTAACTGCTGATATTCCTTTAGACTTTGCTGATATTCAGCAAAGTCTGTGTATTGGACAAATTCTGAAGTGATGGATAAATAAATATTGGTATTTTGATCACTGATGCCTAGGGATTAAAATTATTCTTGAACCTCCCAAAAGAATTGTCACCAAACAATAAAATGTAAAGCTTTTTCTTCCCTTGTAAAACATCATGAGTTAGCAGAGTCAGTATCACACTATTTAATCTGTTTTAAGAGCATTTGAAACAGAAAATGAAATGCTGCAGGTATACCATGTCCAAAGGGCTTGACCTCCTTGTACGAATGATAAATCAAGACAAATGCCTTTCAGATTATCAGCTGAATTGGTTTTAAGCAGCATGAGATCAGAACCATCCCTCTACTGTTTAAAGAGAACTCTTCTTTGGACTACGTGACACTGGAACAAATTCAGTAATTACCACATCTCAGTACTTTAAGAAAGAGAGAGGCAAATTAGAGACTGGATAAAATAGAATTACACAGAAGACTTGAAAATATTATATCCTGAATCAGGCAGAAGGAAAGCAAATGAAGAAATTGATACAGCAACAGGAAAAATTGATTGTAAGAGAGAAAGAGGAAAAAGAAGTGTGAGTGGGGGCAGTATGAAAGGAAACCTTGAAAGAGAGGGATGAATACCCTATCTTAGGTGGATATGGTGTAAAATGAATATTAAATTGACCTGAGGTCAGAGCTAAGCATCAGAGCAGATGTTCATTATCTACCCACTGAGTCTTAAAATCTCCCAGCAAGGGTATCAGATGCTGACTCTGCTACAACCTGGTCTATGATCAAAGGGTTTACTCCAAGAGGATGACAGAGCCTTTCATCTCCATGCTCTCGTGTCATGCTGCCTCTCATCTTTGCACCAAAGTGTGCCATGCGCAGGCAGACAACATCTCACACCTTTCTAATAATATGAATGCCCTAAATAAAAATAATAATAATACTAAAAATCTTTCCTGTGACAGAATTACCTGGGGTAATGGGCTAGTAGGAAAAAATCAGAGCACTCCATTAGGATGACTGGAGAGAGGAGAATGATCAGGGGAAAAGAGAGTCTAGAAAATGAGATTGAGAGCATCAGTAGGAGCCCCACAGTCTTTGGAGAGTAGAGGCAGAGGGAAGGGAAAGAGAAAGCTTTGCTTGATCTGAGTTTTTTAAAATTACTCAATCTTCTGCATGTGCTTCAGAGATGTGAGGATCCAGCAGCTACTGATTCACTGACTATACATGCAGAACTCAAAAAATACAAAGATAACTACTGAGCTTATGAAATAGAGGCAGGGAGAAGGCTAATGATCCCATAGCTGGAGGAAGGTAAATGTGGATAAAGGCTCAGCAAAGAGGCACATGTGAAGTCCAAGGAACAGAGGATCAAAGAGTGCTCTTTGAAAGTGATTTGAAGATTTTGGAATGGAGTAATCCTTGAGGAGTCATAGAATAAGGACAGATGGATAGATATAAACAATTATGTAGAAAGAAAAGACTAGATGATGATACAAAGAAGACACAAAGTAATAAATGGACAAAATGAAAAGCAGAAGAATCAAAGCTGGTAAAAGAAGGAAATGAAAATTAGAATGGGGCTCAAATCCACCAACAGACACAGATACCTGTCTGGCTGCCTCAGCAGATCCAGGATCTAGGTGCCTTGGAAACATCTGGATGTATTTTGGAGGTGCAAAAGCCAGAGCACTCTTAGCCCAGCATTAGCCAAGCAGTGAAGTCATACCCACCTGACTACTCCTTCCTACTATCACAGCTGCTTGCTTGACAGCCTCCAGTGCCACCTGAGGCTCTCAGTCTTAGTGGTCTCAAAGGATGAGCCTCCCTTCACAGCCTCACAGGTCCTGCTGCCCTTTTGCCACAGACCACAGTAGTTGATGTGCTGCCTGGAGAGGTTGGATGAAAGCCCTGCTTTGCCTCAGGCCCAACGCCCATTCCACATTCATGGACTACCTAAAAACTCACTGCACTGGAGAGAGAAAAAAAAGTTTCAAGTTACAACATTATGTTTGAGGAAGATGCTCTTAAGGCTACTTTTTAGAATATTTTAAAGTAGCAATGAATAATTCCCTGTTCCCTTAGTCACAGTCACTCTGGTTAGACAGTAATTGAATATCGACCAGTATTTTGACCAACACTTTATTCCAATCATCTGCAATCTGAGGAAAAATCTGTTCTAAACTTTATCTCCTAAATATATTGCAGTCCTTTTTTTGCTGGCTCAGGAAAGCAGCAGCACTGTAATATGGAAACCACTTGTTTATTTAATAGATAGTTCCTGGCTATTGGTGTTCACTGTCAGAGAGGGTATAGGTAGCTGCTCATGATAGGACCAAAGATACAATCCTCTGTATGAAGAGGAGTAGAGAAAACTCTGCCCAAAGAGAGAATCATGGTATCCCCAACAGGCAGGAGGAAGGGTTGAGGGATTTAAAATATAATTAATTAAAATTAAAATATAAAGTTTTATCATTGAAAAAGATCTATTACCCATTTGGGTTACAAATGAGCTTCTCATAAAATGCAAGTTCTTTATTTTCAAATATTGATGCCTCCAATCAAAAAGGAATTGAAAATTAATATGTGTGAAATGCTTTGGGAAACAATTAAAGGATATACAGATGTAAACAAACAGATTCCAAGATTAGTCCACTGGTCAGTATTTCATTTGAAATATCTAATAAAAGAAAGACACCAGATAATGCAGGTTGTAATCAAAGGATCCTTTTTGTCTTTAAAGAAATCAAGGTTAAACAATTACACCAGTTACCTTCTAAGCATGTGTGGCATAGGAAAACTACAGATAGTCCATTTTCTTTCGCAAGCTCCACGTCTATTATTAGCCTTGCATATGCAGAGAGTCAATACTCTCTGTCTCCCCATAGGAGTCAATGCAGCTGAACATCTCCAAATGTGATAGTAATCCTTGAATGTGTTTGTCCAAAATAGGCAAAAATAACCAAGGAGTATTCTAATGCATTTAATAGCTGCTCGGTGCTGTCCTCCTTTATGGATTGTATTCTAAGATATCTGACTCTGAGGATTCAGTTTTTATTATGATTGATAGATAGCTATCTGTGTGTTTGATATAGAAAAATGAAAAAAAAAAGGAGAAAGATACTCCACCTTCATTCTCTCTATTCCTTTGTTGTTTTTAATATTTTCATGTCTCACAAACAAGTCCTGTGTAACATGCTCTAAGTGAACTTGTTTTAGCAGGAGGGTTGGACTAGATGACCTCCTGAGGTCCCTCCCAACCCTTGCCATTCTGTGATTCTGTGAATGTTGAGAGTGTCTGGCATTCTTATTAAAATGATGTATAACTCATAAAAATTAATAATAAGTTAAAGCAGAAGAAAAAAATCTGTTTAAAAACAAAACCGTGGTAGAAAAAGGTAATGGGAGGGAATAAAAATTTTAAAAAAAAATTGTCTTCAGTTTTTTTATACTGTCTGAGCTTTACAGAGCAAGACAGAGGAAAACAAAATGGAGCGTGAAATAAATGAAAAATATTTTGAAAACATAAATTCTGCCATCTATAAATAATTACCAAGAATTTAGAAATCTTAAACTCTGAAATTCAATATATTTCATGATGTAGCAGCCTTCAAATGAACAGACCAAGCTGGAAAGCCAAAGGCCAGAGCATGAGTAGTAAGTGGAAGACCAAGGAGCATGTAGGCAAACTCCTTTTCTTTTTCAAGGTGGGAGAGATCAGATTTTCCCCCTCCGTCTGACTTGCATAAGTCACTCATTTCCAATACTCCACCTGGTGTTAGTCTGCCACTTACCCATGCCTTTGCTTGATATTCTCTAAGAAAAAATTGCTTTACAAAGCAATCAGACTGAAGCTAAATATGTCATCATCCATCACTTAAATCTACATAAATAATAGAGGATATGTAAAATAACTCACAAGTGGCATCTACAGCAGCACAGAGGCTCTATGCTGCGCCTACAGCAGCACAGAGAGGATGAAGTTTCAGACAGCTCTGGATCCCTCCCTTTGGGAAGTTTAAGCAACCTGTTGCATTATATTAGCATGTTTTTTTCTTCTGCTACAGCAAAGTATTTGTCCTTTTTCACAATGCACCTTTAGCGGTATGTTAGATACATTCCAAAGAACAAGCCTGCTAAAAATGTTCCAATTCTTACCATTAGGGGCATTTTGGGAAAAACGAAAGGCAACTACAAGTGCTCAAGTCAGGCTCAGTAATCATAGTAATAAAAGTTTCTTCTGTAAGTAAACTTCAACACCAGTTTCGAGTCATACAGTGCTCTCCTATGCCAAGGAATCTCAATATGCTCAGAAAAAAGATGGTCTGTGTAAAAAATTTTATCCGCTTCTACAACAAAATTATTTCTTTCCAAATAAAGATTTAAAATTTGTTCTGCGTAGTTCAGCTTTTCAAATTTCAGTCATAAGGCAAACACAAATTGGAAAAATCAGGCAAGCAAGATTAGATCCGTCATACCTACTACTCAGTTCTGTCTTCTCAAAAATTCAGACACACAGAAGTAGTGATACTTCACATTTTCTTTTCAGATAGAAAATCAAATCAACTGGAAACAAGAGAACTGTACACAGAATATGGAAGAAAAAATTGTATTAGTAAAGATCAATAAGGGAGAAAAAATATAAAGCAAAGATATCAAAATCAAATCACACCTCTTGGAGGTCTGATCCAACAGGAGATGTGCACATACCTCAGCAGAATGAGTATAGGCCTGTTTCTGCAAACCCACATTACATGAGCTTATTCAAAGTGAGTTTAAACAAATAATTTTTCTGAGTGAGTCAATACATACCCTAGATTAACTGAGAGCAGAGGGACAAATAAGGACGTAAGGCCACTGCGATAAATCCCTAGAGCTGAATTTTCAAAAGTATATCCATTTTCTGCTTAGAAAAAGATAGATATCTTCCTAGGTGGATTTTCAAGGATGTTTTCAATCTATCACTGAACATGCTTAATACTAATAAAACTCTGTCCAATACTCAGCTGCGTATATCACACTTTTTCAGCTATAGTGCTGCTGTAGTGATTGGTACCCTGAAATCTTTGAGGATGAAACACTGTGTAATTAGAACAATTATTATTTTCCTTTTCTGGGAAATACTTCTTAAAATATATTAGTTGAAATACTACTCGTCAAATCTCTGCTGAGAAGTGAATAGATCTTTGTCACTTTATGAGCTACTAATTTCTGACACAGTCTTAATTATAGCTGAACAAAGGCTGATGGTATGAAAATAGTATGTTTTCCTTAAGATATGCAAAAATATATCTAACTTCCTTTATAGACAGAAATAAGACTTCTAAGGACAAGAGACTCAAAAATTTTGTGTCAATTCCTGACATTTTTATGGAAGTCTCCCATTCACATTACACACCAAGAAACAAAAGGACTTTGAAAAAAAATCCTCCTGAAAATGCCTTGAAGATATCTTACAATGATAAGTCAATATACTTCTGTTGAAAGATTGAATTATTGAGATTAAGATAATGACTAGACCATGCATATTTTTAGAAGGACATTTCTGAGTCACTGCCAGGGGGTAGCCGCACCTTTCCTACTAGTCCTGCTATATCACACCTTTCACAGATGTGATATACCCTATACCAATAGGTCAGCCCTACAGTCTATATTGACCAGCACTCGTGCGATCTTTATTTGCAGATGGAAAATAATGTGCCAGCACTGAATGTTTGCAACAACAACAAAAATGTCCTCACAGTACAGAATAAATGCTAAGAGAGGAAAAATTCATTTTATAGACAGAAGGCCATCAGGTGGAAATGGAGAACTGGAACAGGAGTGCTAGGAGGAACTGGTGAAATTATCACTTGAATAATCTGTCCAATTCTGGTATCAATCCTTAAAAGATGGTGACAAACTGAAAGACATCTTGAAAAAAGGTACAAAACTCACCTGGTGACCGGATTACGTCAGGGAGAAACAAATGTTTAAATCTGGAATACTGATTTAGACTATTTATTTTTTTAAAAAATTAAAATTCCTGGAAATACGGTTTTATAAAAGTTGAATCTGTTCACAGGGAACAATTACTTTCATATACTTTCTAGTCTGAAAGTGTTGTGCAGATGAGCTAAAAGAGTTGAAATAGCCTTGTCTGTTTTATTTCTAAATGTCAAAAGACATTTTCCCCAGTGTAATGATTTTTTCCCTACTACTATGCAACTAACACTTTAAAATTGGAAAAAGTCAATATTGAATTGAAATATCTCAAAATTATTTAAGCAAGTTTTAGATTTAAAGAATTTACGGATTCACAAACATAAACTACTGATTCACAAACAGAAGTTCATGTATAAATTTATATATACATATATATATATTTATTTATTAATCTTTGGATATTTTCTTGGCACCAAAAAATCTGAAAAAAAGATGATGATAAAAGGCATCTACATCATAGCCATAGAAATGACCTGAGCTGGAAGTAGGAAAGATTCTTTATTCTCTCCAAATAAAATCATAAGAAGAGAAGGGCTCCAGCAAGTGTCCAATAAGAAGTTGGAATCTGAAACTAGAAAAATTAATATTAAAAGCAAAGGCGTGAAAACATTCAGCATCTTTCTGAAATATAGCTCACAACTAAGGGCTGAGTCGGGAATGATTTAATGGAATTCTGCTTTACACATTTATTCAAAGGTCAGACGACAAAATCAGAACAATCCCTCCTGGCCTTAAAATCTATGCCTCTCCAAATATATAATTGGTGATTATGCAATCACATGTCTGTAGGGAATATTACTTCCTACTCTGTTGAATGGATAATCTTATATTTGATCCCACATCCTTGAAAACTTGACTTTAAAGCCCTGACAAATGGGAATGGCCCTTGTATAGGCTTGACCCTCACTTAAGCTAAGGCTGCATTAAGGCACTCTGTCAAGGTAAGAGAGTTTAGAGGGGAGGGAGCCCTTCAATATGCACACATTTTTCAGGCCTTTAACTTTGCTGGAGTGGATTAACTGAAGAAAAAATGTCATCAGTGGAAGGCATTGGGCCTGTGCAATTTTCTGTGAATAAATATTTCCTGCCAAACAATAAGATCTGATACTTTATCTTTTATTGCATGTGAAGGTGGTGAAATTATTATAGCCATTTCCCTGAGTGTGCCTTTATGACATTGATTTGCTTGTTTTCTACTGAAGAATTGTTAAAATTTATCATTTAGAGATATTTCCTTTGAAGAAATGGACTACATAAGCCAGTAGGTTTTTCCAGTGTAAGATTTGTACTGAAAATATTAATTGACATAAAAGCTTTGAAAACGGGGGTTGAGGAGCATTTTGTGGCTGTCTGAAGAGAGCTGACAGCACCGGGATACAGAGATCCTTCTTATATTTCTGTCTGGCCCTGACTGATATGCCCTTGCTCATTATTTGTTTCTGCACATGAGTGCAACAAATTAGGCAATGCACAGAGAGGAACAGCTCTGAAGAGCTCTTACAGCTCTGAAGAGAAAGATTTAATGTATGTTCTTAATATTAATTTTCCATTTAAGTTACTGCTCTAGGCTCTAAAAAACATCCATGTTACTATTAAGATTACTACGTTATTATTCAGTTTACTATTAAGATATCCATGTTACTATTATTATGCATGTTTACTATTAAGATGTCCATACTTTGCTAATTCAGAGGGTGCAGCTTGCAGAGCAATACAGCAAATACTTATACACTATTTAACAAATGAAGGCAAAATGAATGATTCTACTCTATTTTTCCAACTGTAAATGTTCAAAGGACCTTAGAAATATTGGCAAGATGTGAACATACTTTTTTGGACAGTGAAATATTATTGTTCCTATTTAATAAGTGGTGAAGTTCAGGGCACATAAACACACACACACACACCCCAAAAGCTGAAACCGAAACAGATTATTAAGATGTTATATTATAATCAAAGAGATGGAGTTATTTTAAAACACTAAAACTTGTTATTTTAAAATTGAAGGATGGCATAAATGAAGGCTGCACAAGCACAACATCATGTGCTTAATGGGGATGAGAGAACCCCAACAGCTACAAACAATTGTCACTTATTCTTATCAGCTGAACTGAAAATCTCGAGTCAGTAGATCTTTTGTCAGCACTCTGTGGCTTTAGGTCTAGCACAGCTAGGAAGCAAAGAGGAGGCAGAATGGTGTTTTACTGTTGCTTTAGAGTTCCTTAAAGAACACCAGAAAAAGACTGAACATTCTACCGTTTCCTGCTTCCTTAAATTTGATGACATTCCATAAGGGGATTTTTATTCTGTTTGTCTCTGCAACCATGTTTTGCTCATAGAAGTTTTTTGCTTTGACAAGGAACTCTGTAAAGATTTCATGCTACATTAAAATCCACTCTTGCTTCTAGGACTTTTCCCCTTCCCTTTGTTTTATCATGGCTCTTTTTAATCTCAGTAATTGCATTATTCTGTTTACCAAAAAAAAGCAGAGCATACTCTTCACAAAGCCCTTCAGCTCTTACATTGACAACATTGTCAAGAGCAAGTGCATTTTTGGTTTACTTGTAAACCTGCTTCATCTTCTCTACTAACCTTTCTTTATCTCTTTCTGTTCTGCATTTCAAAGCACAGCAAACAGTGCTACTGATCAGTTGTTATATGTATCATGTACATAAAATATTTTATAAAATATTCATATATATATTAAAATGGTTGTGTCTATATGTCTTTCTATTGAATAACTATATTTATGAGATTAGGTCTCAAAGTTTGTTCTGTTCTTTATGTCTTAATTTTATAGAATGAAATTCAGTGTTATTCCTATGGCCTGTTTGTGTCACATTTAACTGACACACAGGTTTTCCTCTTTTCTTCCAAGTAAGGAAAATAATTTTGTCAGTAATGTTCATTAAAATACAATTGATGAAATTACCTCAAATAGTATTTATTTTATTATTCAATCTCAGCTTCTTGAAATGAATTTTTTTTTTATTTATTCAAGGCACTCAATCCTCATTCATGATTATTCATTACCTGCGGTAGTCTTTGAAATACTAATTTGTTTGCTTCTACTATATAACTCAAAGGCCAACTGGTCCAAATGGCTTCAAATCTCAATCAGTTTAAACATGAATGGCTTCAATCTACAGTCTAGAGGTAATATTTATTTTTTAATTATTGTTCATGACAGCAAATTGGATAAGACTGAAAATGGTATTTCCATTAAAATAAGTTAAAATCCATAATTTTCAAATATGAAACTTAGATTAATTTTTACCTTTCTCTTCTTTTTCCTTTTTCTTCTCTCAGTCCTCTTTTATTTTTTATTCTTTTTCTATGTCATGTTTGCAAGAGGGACACAGTAACAGATATTGGAAAGGAAAGGGGAAACACTGCAACTTTGAAAAAAGAGGTACATTGGCTCATTTTTATTAAACATCAGTTTTGTTGGGGGAAAGAAGTTGGTTGTTTCTCAGCTTTTCTGAACAAAACTCTTTGTTTGGATCCATAAAAACAAAGCACCTTTTAAAAACTATTTTAAATCCACCCATGTCCCTGTTTGTCTTGGGCCTTTAGGAAAAAGTGGGTTTGTGAATATCCTCAAATGGAGAGGCTTTTAAGAGGTCTCAGAGAGAGTGCTTTTGTATACATGTCACTGACAGACACAAAAGAACATTTATAAGGAACCTGAGCACAGCACCTTGAATATAAGTGTATAACAGTTTATCACTAATGTAGGGGAGGGCACATGGTATTTTCATCAAAGCGGTATGAGTAAGCTTATATTGAATTACTATGTTAGTGGGAACTATTTGCATACAAGGCAATGAGCAGCTTTTTGCATTAAGATTCCTTACCAGACCCTAGTTTTCAATGTAAAGTTAATATTTGGTAACCTTGTGCTTGGTGACACTGTAGCACACCAATGATGTCAAATCAATGGTAATGAAGAGCATAAGCATTTCAGAGCATACTGCTGCATGTCTAGCTGGTGAACAGAAATGCACATGTACAGTAGATGTCTGTAGGGATATTTACATACATTTACACATTCATTAAAGGAGAAGCTGTTTCCACATGCTGACATATCTGGTTTGTGTCCTTTTACTTGTTCTTGCCAAGTCAGAAAGTTTGTGAGTATAACCACCATTGAGTGTTCACTTTATTGTACCATTTTCTAGATACAGCAAAAAAAAAAAAAGTTAATTGTGGTTTTAAAGTATAACACATCCTTTTTTTCTATAACGCTTGTAATAGTATTCAGATGCCCATTTGAAAGGATGAACTTCATTAAAGACATATTTAATAGGCCTATCTTTATTAATAGCCTGTATCAATGCATCACAGTACAGTATAGAGCAATGTAAGGTATATATAAAATATAAATATCAGTGCTAATACAAACGAAAATTATAAAACAGGACTAGTGTAAATGTCAAGGGCAGGACTCCCGCCCAGGCCAGATTTCATTTAACATTGCAGTAAAGAGCTAGCTTGCATACTTTTCTCAGTAGATTATTTAACTTAATCACTATAAGAGTTGGCAACATGTGGGAGTGCCAGGATGAAGCAGCAGCAGTTCTTCTGACATTACATTTGAAAGTAGTTCTCCTTACGCCTAGTTTCCTTCCCTAACCACTTTAAAAAAAAAGTAGGGTAGTTTGGGGTTTTTTTTGTGGGAGGGGGTTAATTCCTGTATGTCACATGCAATTCCCACAGGACAGAGAGAACAGGCTAGTTATTAATCTCTAGAATAAAATTGTTCTTTAGAAGAGCCTTGAAAGCATTCACATTGTTAAAAAAGAAAAACCAACAAAAAAACCCCCAGTGCCTTTTGTTCAATATTTCTGAACAACCTGGTAAAGCTGAGCTCTCTGAGGGATCATAGTGTTTCAGAGGCAAGTTTTTTTAATGTGCTTAAATCAGCTTAGCATTTCTTAGCATTTATTTCTTTGGAAGGCATATTTTGCCTACTGACTTATTCCATTACACCTATACAGTTGAACCCTGTGCTGTAAGAAATGCCAGAGAAGTTCCTTCTCCAAGAATCTGACATAAGCAACCAGCAAATATTTAAAGAACAGCCCAGGAGTTGAAAATGGAACAAGGAAGATCAGGTGTGTAGGGAGAAAGATATGCATTGAAAAGGATGATTAAGAATGAACTGTATGAAGGGCCATGGGAATAATCCATCATATTCTACTAGATAATGTCACACAATATTTTTAAACACATGTAACATGCAAATCCTTGCAGTTGCATGGGCAATAATTAGGAGGTAATTTCATCTGCATTGTCAATTGTGACATAATGGTATATGTATATTTTTTGTAGCTATGCAGTATCATCATGATCCGTAATGGTAGATGATATATTCATTATGTATTTCTCCAGAAACATCCAAAGGGAAGCTATATGGTATCCAGTTTCCTGCTTTAAGGAGGAGAAAGTAAAAAAGGGGACAAGCTAGTGATTTTGTTAATAGCTTCTATCAGCAATAAATGCAGTACTCTATTCACCTGGCAGTTCATCTCCAAAAGCTCATACATTAGTGGAGATGAGATGATGTCTGAGGCATTAAAATTAGCAAGCGCAGAAATATAAGATGCTATTCTTCCTTCTCCTTACGTCCCATGCTGGAATTAAATCCAGAGGAAAACAAATTACTACTCCCTCAAAACCAATTAACAGAAAATTACAGAGCTCTGGCATATGCTTGTACACCCTGTTTTGCCTTAGAGACTTCACTTATAATGAAATAAATGATGGGAGGGGGTTTATTACTTTTCTTATGAAGATATAGTCCCAATGGGTGATGATCTAAGAAAAAACTTGCTAGACAAATATTACCCTGTATATGTCATGTAGCGCGCTATTTCAGAATATACTAAGGAAATAACATTAACTGAACAAGGAATTACATTTTATTGCGAGGTAGAAGGTGAGAACATTACACCAAGTGAGTGATGGGAGCACATTGCCTGCTGCTGCCTGCCAGACTTTTAAGCTTCCTCCCGTGTGTGCAGCTTGCTCTGATCCACAGCCGAACTTTGACCTGGCACAGATGCTTAACTCCACTCAAACATCTGCAAACCCACTAGGTTTCTGAGTAAGCTGTGAGAAAATATGTAGACAGGAACCAAGAGAGATAAGAAAGGTAAAACTGCACACAGAGGTAAGACTGTTGGGGCAAGACTCTTGGCGGCTCAGTGGTGGAGCTACATCCAGTTACGGGGAACTGCACCATGTGCTGCAGCTGCACTGTCCTGCTTGCACAATCTCTTTCAGCTCAGTAAATGTTGCCTCGACAAAGTGATCAAAAGAGGGAGGGCTACAGTTTTTCACCTGATCCCTTGTTTTTCAGGAAGAAGAATGAGACCATATGAAATCTAACATTTTGATACACCGGAGCCAGGAAGATAGTCCATCTAAATGGTTAACATTTTCTTATGGATGATTTACCAAAAAATGGTCCATATAATATTTCTCCTGTGTCTGACTGCATTTTTTTTTCCTTCAGAAACAGACTGGGAATGGCTGTCTGGAGTCAAAGCATTTTTAGACTAAATATTGCTGATCCCACTTTCTGCTGCTGCAGAAGTTCTCCATGCAAGTGCTGCTGAGCACTATCTGAGACCTTCCACTGAGTTCCAGTAGCTTCATTAAGGTAATTGGAATCTGGAGTTATTTATTGCTGCCCACATTGATTTTGTATAGCATATAGATAAATAATAGTGCTGGAGAAAGTTGTTCCCTGGAAAATCAATTAAAGTGTGCAATAAAAAGTCATATGACAACTTCACTTTAAAACACTGGTCCATTGGTATTCAGACTGTACATAATCTCATGATATTGTAATGGTTTTGGATATCCAAACCACTCCAGGCTGATTTTTATCATCTTCCTTTACCAAGTACAAGTGAAGGTTAGAAACTGCGCTCATTAGCACTTTTCACTTATCAATATTTTTTTTTCAAATCTGAATAAACTGAAGTGGTTGAAGTAATATATCATTGTTTATCAAACTATTGTACTGAAATTGGTACATTGATAATATTTAGGAAACATACTGCTGTCCTACATAACATTTTGATGACCAAAAGCACATCTAAAAAATGCCAAGAAGAAGAATAATGCCAAGAACCATGAAGAGACAACAGCGACCTCATCCTTTCACCATGGAGTGAGTCAGTGTTACACCGCCCTACTCAGGGTGACTGGGAAGCCTATCCTGCATCTCCCACAGCAGCACTGAGGGCACACCTTCTGAGAAGCTGAGCACAAAACCATGAGTCTACTTTGGCCAAATTTCTGTCCATTTGATGGCTTCAGTGAGCTTATGCAGCATGAGAGGATGAATTGTCTTGGAACAAGAGAAGAAAGGTTATATTTTTGGCTGAAGTAAGAGTTAATTAATGCCACAGGAGCAGTTTTTCTCACTCCGACCCAGGCCTGAGGGTGAAGCTTGCCTATTGGTTCTCCAGCAAAGACAAATGAGACACATTATGACCTCATCGTTCTTATATGAGTCTGTCCATCCCATAACCCAGTTAGTTTATTCTGCTTATTCTTGATTCATTGCATCCTGGACATGACCCTGACAATTCATTTTGTTTTTCTAAAATTCATAAACTTTTCTGTGTGTTGACAATATTCTGCAGTCTCTGTGGGGCTTCTGTGCAGCAAAAGTCCCTTGAACTTCTGCATGCACATTATTTATTTACCTTTCTTGTTTGCAGCCATGAGCCCCTTCAAAGTTTCATTACACATATTTTTTTTAGATTAATTCCAACTCCTGAAGCTGTCTGAATTTCTTCTTAGAACTTTTCACAGAAATAGTTTATTCCTAGAGTGGTGGGGCATCACTCCCACATTGAGTGGGATTTCTTCTTCATGGCTTTCCATGACCTATATGAGCCAGAGCAATATGTTTCAGCACCAACTGGGGTAAAATGGATTTTTGCTAATTTCTGAGAAAATAGTGGAAGTTTTCTCAGACTTACGAAGTAAAAAATTCCTATTTTCAGCCTAATTCCCTGCAGGTGTATCCTTATTCCAACGTTCCTCAGACTTCTAAGAACCAAGTAGCTGATTTCTGGATAGTTAGAATTCTTTCTCTGATGTTTTATTCTAAAAGTTTCCCAATTATGTGCACAGCTAAGAGAGGAGAAATGCCCAAACTAGCTTAACAGACAGATAAACACCCTTGCAAAACCATTTTGGATTCCAAAGCTTCAGTGCTCTTTCTGTAATATCCCATTCAGTTGTCTATCAGATGTATAGTAGGCAAGTTATTAGTGGATTTAGTGAGAGTGTGGAGGGCTCCACTGTTCACAGCTAGGGTTACAAATTGGTTTGCCTAAAGATGCTTATTTTCTTTTTGTCTAAATGTCACCATGTGTTTTGTAGTCCCACATAACTGTTTTGTTAATGTGACTAACTATGCATGTGTGTATATATACATATATGCATACTATACAAGTATCTTCACATTATCTCTAAATGTACAGAGCCAGATATTACAGTTTTTCTTTGACTTATTTGCAAGTTGTTGCATCTGATTACTGAATTCTAAATTCAGTAAAATTCTAAGTTTCTAAGCACACATATGATCCTATGGAGGGAAAATTTGAAAAATTTTAGTCTAGCAGTACCTCTTCCATTAAAAAAAACCCACATTCTAGCTCACTATATCTCCTTTTGCGTTCTGATAAGTAGCTAGACATCATCCAAAAAATGCATTTTTTTGTTCAAAGGATATTTTCCTAAGATTATTTCTGCTCTAAAGTCTTACTTTCAGCTTCTTCTTCTTCAAGTCTTAATTACAGCTAACAATAAAATTTTTTTTTTACTTCCTAATCAAAGCCATTAAAAGGTCAAAAAATATATTTCTTTCTAGGGCATCGGAAAAATACCCAGCATCCCAGAGAACCTGAAAATGAGGCATGGCAGATAATAGGAAGACTCTGTGTTGTGTTCTCTGAGATTGTTGTGAAATGCTTGCAGTAAGGATTGCCCTTGTGAGTCAAGACAATCATTACAATCATTGTGAAGATGACACGGCTTTTTTTTCTTATAGAGAAAGCTCTGACCTGGGTTGCTGTAGAAACGTAATGGGAGACAGCCAGCAGTGTGTTGCTTTGTTAGAGAAGCTACATCACTTACATAAATGTAGGACCCAGAAAGATACAAAAAAGATGCTACAAGCTTCTTCAGGGTGCTGCATTTGGGTGAAAAATCTGCAAGATTTCCTGCCACAATTTCAGATAACGAATTACTCGAAGTGGGAGTGGGGTGGAATTTAGACATCCGACTACAAGTCTGTTACTTTGAAAAACTCTGCTTTCAACTGCATGTAACCAGGATCCATCAGTGCCTTGCTGCCCTTCAGAGCCATGGCCTAAAATTGCGCTGCTGTGGATGCATCAAAACAGTCTGTCTTAACTAGACAGAGCATCCCAAATCCCAATACCAAAGCAGGATCCAGAAACAAGACATACCACTGCCAAAATCCTTTTTGGGAACTCAATCCAGTAAAAAAATTGTACTGTTAAATTTGATGTATCGCAGATTGCTGTTCCAGCTATCACTTTCAGAAGGTTATCTGGAGGAGATGGTGAGGGTAACATTTCTCTTTCTGTGATAGCCTCATGGCTGGAGCCCTCTCCGAGGGAGTTTGAGGTCGGTGCTTGGTTCCCTTCCTGTGAAGTTCAGCTGGCATATGCAGGTATGCCTCAGGAGTCAAACATTGACTTCCAAACTGAGGTCCTGTGCCTGCCACTATCATTCTTATAACATATTGTCTAGAAGTGGTGGGGGAAGTGGAACAAGTCTTTAACTCCTGAGTCAAGTATTTTTCCAAATAAATACTTAGTTAAAAAGCAAAGATGTCAGAATTCTGAGCTGCAATAAAATACAAAGAAAGGCCCCTGGGTACTGAAATCCCTCTCTAAAACAGAAAAACACAAGCAGTGTACCTAGATTAAAACATGCCCATGGACTATCATCTGTCCCAGAGTAACACCTGGCAAAAGTAATTGAGATGAATCTATTTATTTCAACATCTGATTGCCAATTTCAGCTAAGGTTGGAAAGGGACAAGGAAATATCCCCTAAGACTAATACCATCTCAACAGGGCAGAGGGTTGTCATAGCAATGAGTGATACACAGCTGAGTGGAAATCATGCAGACCTTCCATCTAGCACCCCAGGGAAGGGCTCTGGGGACAATGACAATAATTAATTTTTTGCCATCTTCTGTTCTCACTTTACAGTCAGCTAAGATTATGTTTTGTTTTATTGGGTTGGGGCTTTTTTCTGTTCATTTTCTCTTCTATTTACAAACTGAGAGTCAGAATACATCCTGCATAACTGACGCTGAAATTATTTGTCCTGAGATTCAAATTGGCAAGTACCAAAATCAATGGGCCAGAACTGCCTACACTGGCACTGCCTACACTACTTCTTTGCCCAATAAATAGTAACAGATGCTCATCTGCAATAAAATAACTTGAGCATTACACTATATAAAATATATTGAACCACATAAAATGTGAAAAATTTTCAGACTTTTATTAGGACAATTGCCTACTCTTTGCAAAATAAGCATACTCAAGAATGCAGTTTTATTTAGAAGAAATCTTTACATTTTGGGGTAACCAGATTATCAGCTGTTTCCACTACTTCTATGCTTTTTATCCTATCTACATTTTAGCCTAAAACTCCTTTAATATTAGTTGAATAATCTCCATAATATTTTTCTAATGCAGCATTGTCCTAATTTTACAAATGGGCAACTTGATCCACAGAGACTTTTAAACCAATATTTCTGAAATTGTCTTCCTAAAATCAGGTTACTAACATGTGGGTCTGAGTAGTTAGTAGCCCATTTCAATACTTTCTGAATACATACAAAATGTTATTCAATTCAACAATAACTTCTGACATTCAGCTGCTGTAAAACTCAGGACACATTTTGCAGTAAAGGAATGTGAATCAGAGGAGGGATGTGAAGCACAGTGTTCCTAACATCTACCTAGGATCCTAATATAAATGCCACATTAACAATAGCTATAAAAAAACCTTGGTCTCCCAGATCTCTCCTGAATACTTTATGCTTCTCTTGGACAAGATTATATTTTTCTCTTCCATGTTCTTGTGCTACCTGACATCCTATTCACAAAGAGATATTCATCATTGTTTATGAAAAAAAACCAGTGATTCTGAAGTGGTATTAATGCCTAAATTAGAGGGTCCTTGCATTTCTCTAATTCTTCATAGCAGATATTTACTTGAAGAGACAAATATCAAAAAATATCATTATTAGCTGATTCTGAAACACTCTTTTATTGCTGAAAGTCATTTCCCCTCCAAGTCAATGTTATTAACTGTGACACTTCCATACGTCAGTGTGCCACACTTGCAGCACGGCAGGAGGACACGTACATGGTGCCCACCCCGGGGACATACACCTACTGGCCATGGGTGAAAGAGCCCACGTATATAGCAATATTATGGTAGTGCAGCTTTAGTTTCAAGTAAGAAAAGGACTTTTTGAGCACAGAATATGTAGGGAGTACCCATAATTTGAATTATTCTCCACTGGGCAATCTTTGAAGCTGAGGCGGCAATGTGTGGGCCAGAAGTGAGTCTTCCCTTGTGCCCTGACTTGGCTGACCCCCTTGTCATTCATCAAAAAGTAGGTGTCCCACCTGGAAACAGCCCTCTCCCCCCAGCACTCTGCACAGCACAGCTAGCAGCAGCCATCCAACTAGAAGAGAAAAAGCACAAGATGATTTAATATATTCTTCCATTTGCCAGCTGCTTCTCTTTGCTATTTCCCTGAGACAATGAACAAGACAAACACTCTGCTTTTTGGTGTTTGTAACCTGGGAGGTTTGTTAAGACTACGGACCCCATAAGAAGTAACATTTCTACCCACTACCAGCTCCCTAAGTGAATCTGTCACCGCTCGTTAAATCAGCTACTTACAGAGAACAAATGCCTGCTCAGACGTCCCCACTGGTTACAACCAGGCAAAAGCAGCAGCTTCAGACAAGCATGGTAGAGTGGGCAAACCCAAACTGGTACTGATTACATCATAGACCCTTTCCCAGCATGATATCCATAAGTTTTGTAGAGGTTATTCAGCTGGCACAGTTGTAGCCAAAGACAATTGTTACAAAATGCTTTCTTCTTGGGACACGATAAGACTTTGTTCTTTTTCTAAGATTACACAAAGACATGTGTAATCAAATGCAGCACTTAAAAGAGATATGAATAAAAATGTATATTAATTTGCTGCTTCTTTGTGTGATGATCTTCAGATGTCACAAGCTCTCCCCCAGAATGAGATTAAAAACAGCTTTTTGTTGCTTTTGGTAGCCACACTTACTGGTATGTGCTTTTCAGCAGTCAGGAACGTTACCAGAGCAGCAAGAAGTTTTACACAACAGACCTGTTCAGATTTTTTTTTGTGTGATACTAAAACCAGATAAATATATCAAAAAAAAGATCACAGAGGTGGAATGAAATACAAATGCTAACAAGAGCAGTGATAGTAGAGTTAGATCTCGGGCAAGCTGTCCTGCATGTGACTACTCAGTCAGCACAAACAGTTCTGTTATGATTGATGGGACTGTCAGGCCTGGAAAAAAAAGAAAATCACTGCAACATCACTAGGCATTGAACCTGATGCAAAACAGAACAGTCTTTCGTAAGAGCACAGGCATTTCTAGAGTCCATCTGCTTTCTAGTGGAAGCCACAGGTCCTTCCTTACAGTTCACAAGCTGAATTAAAAACCAAGCATATCTGTATTCATTTCAAGCCAGGGCAGATTTTGAAAGCCAAAACAATGCTTTTCATTTGTGACAATGCCCAGATGATCCAAGCCTTTTTTTATTCTTCACTGGGTAAAAAAGTGGCTGGATGGCTCAGCCCAGAGAGTCGTGGTGAATGGAGCTAAATCCAGTTGGCAGACAGTCACAAGTGGTGTTCCCCAGGGCTCAGTATTGGGGCCAGTTCTTAATGTCTTTATCAATGATCTGGATGAGGGCATCAAGTGCACCCTCAGTAAGTTTGCAGATGACACCAGGCTGGGTAGGAACGTTGATCTGCTTGAGGGTAGGGAGGCTCTACAGAGGGATCTGGATAGGTTGAATCAATGGGCTGAGTCCAACTGTATGAGGTTCAATAAGGCCAAGTGCCAGGTCCTGCACTTTGGTCACAATAACCCCATGCAACACTATAGGCTTGGGGAAGAGTGGCTGGAGAGCTGTCTGTCAGAAAAGAACCTAGGGATATTGGTCAACAGCCAGCTGAATATGAGCCAGCAGTGTGCTCAAGTGGCCAAGAGGCCCAACAGCATCCTGGCTTGTGTCAGGAATAGTGTGGTCAGCACGACCAGGGAAATGATTGTCCCCCAGTACTCAGCACTGATGCAGCTGCACCTTGAATACTGTGTTCAGTTTTGGGCCACTCACTACAAGAAAGATGTTGTGTTGCTGGAGCATGTCCAGAGGAGAGCAACAAAGCTGATGAGGGGTCTGGAGCGCAAATCTTAGAAGAAGCAGCTGAGGGAACTGGGATTGTTTAGTTTGGAGAAGAAGAGGCTGAGGGGAGACCTTATCGCCCTCTACAACGACCTGAAAGGAGGCTGTAGCGAGGTGGGGGTCAGCCTCTTCTCCCTCGTAACGGATGATAGGATGAGGGGAAATGGTCTGAAGTTGTGCCAGGGCAGGCTTAGGTTAGACATTAGGAAAAATTTCTTCACAGAAGGGGTTGTCAGGCACTGGAATGGGCTGCCCAGGGAAGTGGTCAAGTCCCCATCCCTGGAGGTATTTAAAAGACGGGTAGACAAAGTGCTTAGGAACATGATTTAGTGGTGGGATGGCAGTGTTAGGTTAAGGGTTGGACTTGATGATCTTAAAGGTCTTTTCCAACCTAAACAATTCTATGAGGACACATTTACTGAAAATCACCCTGGGGATTTACCAGGCTAAAGAGATGGCTCTTTATTGTTGGAATAAATCCTCACCTCCCTCACAAGCGGATTCTTCTGCAAAGAGGGACTAATTAATTTAAGACTAGAGTTCCTCTAGTTTCATATTGTAACCTTTTGACTTAAATGGCTTTAATGTTGGTTATGAAGTCTTCAAATACATAAAGGTTAACTACAAAGAAAGAAAGGAATACGCTGTTCCCCTTCTTCACAAGGCAGAAGGTAAGAGGGGAATGACAGCAACTGGCACATAATTTAGACAAAAGTTTAAAAAGCTTTATAAAAGGTTACTGAAGCTCTGAAGCAGACTGCCTGAGGGGATTCTGGAATCTCCATCACTTATAATTTTTAACCCATCAGAGTGACTTGGCTATAGCTCACCCATTTGGGTAGAGATAGCTTAGATGATATCGAGGATTATGAGGGGCAGCTGAGGGAACTGGGGTTGTTCAGCCTGCAGAAGAGGAGACTGAGGGGAGACCTTATTGCTCTCTACAACTACCTGAAAGGAGGGTGTAGTGAGATGGGTGTTGGTCTCTTCTCACAAGTAACAAATGATAGGACAGGAGGAAATAGCCTCCAGGGGAGGTTTAGATTGGACATTAGAAAAAATTTCTTGATCAAAAGGGCTGTCAAGCATTGGAACAGGCTGCCCAGGGAAGTGGTTGAGTCCCCATCCTTGGAGGTATTTAAAGACACATGTATGTGGTGCTTAGGGACATGGTTTAGTGGTGGGATGGCAGGGTTAGGTTAACAGTTGGACTCAATGACTTTAAAGGTCTTTTTCAATCTAAATGATTCTATGATTCTATTTAGTGTATGCTAGAAACTGGGCTGACCCTTTTGGTTACATCTTCAAAACCATCAAACCATAACATTTCTGTGTGTCTTAGACCAATGATGTGCAATATAATCAGAATCAGAGAGCAGCATACCGTCAGGAGTCAGCACAAGAGACAGAACGTAGTTTTCTGAATGCCTTTGCAGCTCTGCGAAACCTTTCTTTGAATAGGTAGATATTGGATAGCAGGTGGTATGTTTCACTTTTTTTGTCTAAATACAGACTTGTCCATAATGATCCTAGTAAATGTGACTTTCTTTGGCTTAGAAAATCCAAGGGAAATAAACAGGCAAATCCATTCAATTTTCTATATAATGTCTGTCATATCCTTTGCACTGAAATTATTTACAAGAAATATGAGCTTTGGATATTTCCCACAAAATGTCCTGACTTTTTAGAGAAAAAGTGGGATAAAGAACAGGCTTAACAAATATCTGTAAGGAATGAAATAGGCATTATAGGAGGGTGGACTACATATTACCCCAGCCCATATGGAGAAAGAAGTTTATTAACTGTGCAGCAATTTAGCAGGGATTCTCTTTAGACATCCCCTGTGGTATTCCCTGCTGTCTCCATCATTGCCATCAGATGGTAGAAGCCCCAGAGTGCAATGGCAAGGGACACTCCAAAATTCAGATCTCTTTAGTCCATGATGTCCAGTACCTGCAGGTTCCAGTATTAATACCCAAATGCCTGGGAAAGCCCACGGTCTCAGGAAACTCTCATCGTGGCTGTTTGGCTGTATGGCCTCTCTGCAGCCACCGGCAGCTGCTTCTGTAGCCCTCTTCTGTTCTGCCTCTCTGCCCTTCCTACCCTTATTCTCTCCATACATGAACTTCCCTTATTTCTCTTTAGCCAACACTGCAGATGCTATGAATGTTTGCTCTTCAAATCTAGAAAACCAGAATGATGGGATTAAACAAAACAATCTTCTTGCTACCCATCTGAGATAGGCCAGCATCAACCATATGTTACATATATATCTACAGATGCATAGAGGGATTTTCCTAATCATAAAAGAATCTGTAGCAGAGGGAGAAGATTAATCCTGTGTGTTGACCCCTCCACACTTCTCCTTCAGAAGAATCAAAGTTTTTCTTCTGCATTTTTAATGAGGGAGGCTAGGAAACAAATCAATAATTCATTAAAAAAATATAATGGAATAAATCTCAGGCACAGTAAAAGTGAAACTCTCAGGAAGCAGAGAATATAGATGTACTGCATTGGAAGTATTAAAAAAAAAAGGATGAAAAGAAGACAGAAAGGGAACTTCCAAGTTAAACTCAGCCACGGAAACTTGCATATCACAGATGCATTTCTATCTGAGTGATTAACATGTATTTTCTGACAAGAAAGCTATAGCAAGGTATCAGAACAACCTTGGTGATCTCAAGAGTCACAGCCAAGCACTAACTATACCACAGTTATTGATTCCACGATCAAAATCCATACATGACTGTGGCAAAACTTAAAAACAAATTAAAATGTTATTTTCAGAATGAAGAAGGAAGCAATAAAACATGGTTCTCCTGCTTATAAGTTAAATATCTCTCTTACTCACTTTATTCTGTTGCATAAGATCTAATACAAAACATTAACTAGGATGCTCAGTGGGATCTCTTCTGCTGATTTTCCATGTAGGAATCATGGCTCTTCAGGAAAACTATAGGTGTAAGACACAAATCATCAAAACCACCATTTTAGGGTTTGCATCTGTGCTTGAAATAGCGATAGGAAAAAAACCCCACCACACACACAAAAAAAACCCAAACAAAATAAGCCACAACCAAAACTGAACTAAATCGCTTTAAATTCAGGGAAAAAGAAATAGGCTTTAACACTTCTGCTTTTCTCTTGAGAGACTGCAACACTACTGCCACACACTGCTGAGGCAGAATGTAATTCAGAAAATGAAGTAAATCATCAGAGAATCCAAGAAGCTTATGAGAAGCTTTTTTTTCTCCCTCACCCTCCCTTAAGCTGCTGAAAAAGAAAGAAAAAATAACAGAACTGGAGCACCTTGCTTTGTGCACGAAATGTTGTGAGCTACCAGAGTAATACTCTCCATGCTTCTGCATTAGTCTATGCACTAACCATATGCTATTTTCTCTCTCTTTGTTTTTCATGTTTCATAAACTATTCCTCCCTAACCTTTTTCCATGAACCAGACAGGAGGAGTGACTCATATGTTCTGGGATTTAAAAGGCACAATCTGTAGGCACAGTTAATGAGTCTTACCTGTCAAAAATAAAGCTCACCAAAGTTTCTTCAGAGATGAGTTGTCCAGTTTCCCTTAATACCCTGACTTCAATCACAGAATTGGTATTTACAAGCATGTTATCTTTCATTTTTTTGGCTTTGAACTTCTTCTTGAACTTCTGAGCTGATGCCATAGCTGTGTTGTGCCTGCTGCCAACTCTATAGAAGGAGGTAAACTAAGAGGAGGTCAATGCCATAGCCATAAATGACACCCAGGAAAAGCCAGAGATGAACTGAATACAAATGCTTCATAGAAGGTGATGAAAATAAGTGAATATATAGTTGTTGAGTTTTTTTGATGCTGGAGGGTAGTATGTTTTTAAGTCATTGAATACTATGGTGCCTGCATGTAGTTTCCATAACTAGGCAATTAAGCAATCGCCCCTTACTACTGGCTCAGAAGCAAAAAACATGAGAATTTCATTTAGTGCAACGTTGAGAAAGAGAAAACATTGGGCCTGACCTGTCGTTTTTAATGTCCTCTTTCCTGAGCCTTGAAACACCACCTCTAAAACACGAACAGAAAGCTTTCTTGTCAAGTGCTGGTGCACAGCTCTCAAAAAGGTGTCAGCTGAGATAGCTGGGATATAAACTCTTCAGGGCACACTGAATTTCAACCTGTGCAAATTGGCACCCGCTTCAGAGTATGGAAATGTGTTGTTTGGTTAGGCTTGTGTGTGAGAAGAAACATGTAAGTCTGAGTGCAACCAACAGGGACCCACAAAAGGTGGCACTCAGCAAAGGAGCAGAGGAAGGAAAGGTTTTTGCAGGACAGAAACTAAGAAATGTTTGTAGTGGGAAAAAGGTAAAGTTGCTCGAAGCTCAGCTTCAGGACAGTATTACCACATATTTATATTTCAGCTAATTTCTTGATCAATATGCTAAGTCTTGTCCACTTTCTCCTACACTGGGGAAGAATTACTATCATGAACAGAATGATTGCAACATCATTAAAATCACTAAGACTGTGTTACCATACACCATGATGTATGTGAGCATTCTTTCTAACACATACATATCTATTAAATAGTAATACATGCTTGTACTGATTCAGGGGAAGGAGGGCAAAGAACTGTTATAGATAAGAATAGCACCTGGTATTTTTAGGATAATGTCAGTGCAAATTTATTGCTCATGCTGTTCTACACCTGAGATCCTTTTCCCTTCAGAGCTGATCTGAGTACAGGTTGAGTAACAGTAAAAGTTCAGCAACAGCAGATGTTGTCTTAATTGAACTCTGGTGAGTATTCACAGCCCACTGTAGACTCATACATTAACTCACTTCTTTTTCTATTCATTTTTTCAATTAACCTTTCTTTTTAGGAACTTGGAATGATCATTTTGTCCCAGAAAAGTTGCTTCTGTTCAGTGGGTTGTACAAAGATGCTGTCATACCTAACTCAGTGAATGATAGTATTTTACTCCTTTGGCTTAGTGTCCTCTGGAAATCCTGAAATGGAAGAGAGATCCCAACAGGGGAGCATGCTGCTCTGGCAGACTTGTCAACAATCTCATTCCTTTGGACACCCCATGGGAAGATACTAGTGTTGAAGCATCATATCTTTTGCGTATGAGAAAGCATTTGGTCATGTCCACTCGATTTCTCATAAGCAGCTTTTGAAAGGGAACAGGTAGGTTGCCTTTCTGTTGGTAGACAAAAAGCCCATGAACTGACACATGCTGGGCCTCGCTGTTACTGAATAAATGCTGAATAACTCCACTATAAAACCAGAACATACTGGATCTTACTTTAGTGAGAAAGACAACATTTTTTTGTGTTTGTTTACGTTAATTCAGGACAACATTTTGTGGTTTTCCCTGTTAGTTCAGGCACTGTCATGTGACAGGTCTTTAGTCAAAAGACAAATCCAGTTGATCCCCATTTCACTTGGGTGGAAATCTGACATAGCAAAATATATAAACTGCCTTTGTTCATGTTTAGATTTTGAATCTGTTCAAGTCATGGTATTTTAAGTTTAAAAGTTTATGTCAAGCATATAATAATAGTATAAGAATCTAACCATTAATTAACAATGCCTCCAGTGTGAGTATTAATGCAGTTAAATCAAGTATGCTAATAAAAGCCAAGAGAACAAGAACAAAGCAAAGAAAATGCAGCCTTATGGAAATTCTTCACTCTGTTGTCACACAAAGGTATTTCGAATATGTACCTTCTAGAAAGGGCTTTGGATTCAAGGTGAGACCACAAAGTATATTTTTAAAATGCTGTTGCCAATCTCACAAATATTCCTAGGGTTTTGCACAGCATTTGAAGAACTATCCATAAAATATCAAGTATATTCACACAGAAAATATCACAGGACTTCTGAAAAACGGATGATATTCCATATTCTTCTTGTTGGTCCTTAGCTGATATTTTTGGCCAGCATTTAAACATTCCTAGACCATGTCTATTCATGGTAGAAAATGAATGTGATCTTAAATTTTGAGTGATGCAAGGTGATACAATCAAAACAAAGGACAACATGTTTTGCCTCTGAGTATTAGCTCTCTTGAGAACATCATGAAGTTCTCTAAAAGCAAGAGCAGAACCAACACATTTTTCAGATGTACTGTAAAGCACACCTAAGATTCGCTGTTATTGTCAGCAAGTCTGGAAGCGTGAAGTCTCCTTAAACAGAGCTCTCCAACGACTCCAACTGTAGATGGTCTTAATGTCTTGACTTGTTTTGATCTCTACAGCAATAAATCCAGGCGTCCCTTTGACAGCTTTTTTATTTATCTATGGTTCACCTCCTAATTCTGGGGAATGCTACCATCTATTCTCTACCTGGCTACATGTGCCTTGGATTTTTCTTCATACAGCTGGCTGAAACCTTGTTGATGGTTTTTTTTTTTTCCAGGTATCTTTGGTTGTGTGATGATGCTTTGCTGCTTGGCTTAGGAAAAAAAAAAAGAAAAAATAGTGTAATTTCTCTTATCACTTTATGCTATGTGGAATCCTTGCTGAAGTGAGACTTTCCAGACATATGATACTCCCCAGAGCCCATAAAGTTGTGGCAGTGTTTCCTAACAATTTCAATATCCATTAATAGTTCAAAAATTTACTAAGTTATGTTGGTTTCTTCACCTAGGCTATTTCAACCACATGATTACAACACAAAGTACAGTACATGAAAGGGAAGGTTTTCTGATACTGCATGTGTTTTATACATATTTAAAATAACATTCTCACGCTGACCTGTATATGAAAAATTTCTGTAACTGATTCAATGTTAAGCACACCTTCCTCAGATATTTGCTCATTATTCTTAGCTTCATAGTAGTGTTTTAGTTCTTAGTTTTAGATTATTTTCTTGGTTTTGCTCTTTTTCTTTGTTGTTAAAATTTTCAGTAAACTTTCCTCACAAGTAGCATTGCTGATACTAGCTGGCATCAATTTCCTGATCCCCATGGCCTGTTGCTAATAATTCAACCAGTTTGGTTTGATAAGAAATCACTGTTAGCAAACAATAGAGCACTGCGGTTGGATTCCACAGGTATTAACGTTGCAACTTGTAAACAAATCCATAAGACAAGTATTCCTGACTTTTTTTTTCCATTTCTTCTCCAGGAATGCTTGCAGACAGTGTTTTAATCACATACTAGACTATTCATAATCTGAAATTTGCAATTGTTACAATGGAGATTTACACTATAGTCTGATAATAGAATGGAAACAAACAATGTGTCATATGCGCTTAATGAAGACTAAACAATGCAGCTCAAATACTTGCAACCATCTCCTCATGTTTTATTTGCAGCCCACAGCTTATTCTCCCAGAGGTAATAAGCTGCATCTTTTTTTTTGACTGCAGAGGGCTTTGGATCAGATCATTGCTGATGATAACAGTCAAGGCAAATGGTGGAATTTATAAAGCCTTCAGGTATGAATTTAAGCAATCAGTATTGTATTAGCAGCCTACAAATGTGATTTGAAATAATCCCCAAAGATATTCACTACTATCAAAATCCATTTCTTTACTCTTTCTTTCAGGTGTCTGTAATAACTTAACCAAAAAAATGTGAATGAATGCATCAGTCCCAAAATGATAAGTTAGGTTGGCCTTTTCGTATAATATGGCAAAATGAAAGCACATTTGCAACACTTCTATAACCTTCAGAAATGGGAACTTAACTCTCATCATTGTAATGATGACAGCTTATATTTGAAGTAGTCCCAGGACAATTTCTTTTTATCCTTTGTATTCTCAGCTAATCACAGGGAAAAGTTCCTGGCTATTCATTTTAAAATCCTGAAATAACTCTGTCACTGTAAATATTCTTGTTAGAAGGACTCAGAAAATATATTTTCATTCCATAGAAAATTTTGAGTTACTAGTGGAAAACAACTGGAAGCTTTTCTCCAAAACTCATAATGCTTTCATTCCAAACTACTGCTGTAACACCTCCTGCACCTTGAGAGGCCCTTGTGGCCTCTGCAACTGCTGGGTGTCATCTGACTTTTTGGTAAAGAAAGTGATGTACCCCTAACAGTGAAGTTTTGCCCCTAGAGGAGCATGACACTCAGACATAGCTAACCCCTGTTACCCAGATGTCCACAGGACTGCATGCTGGTGTAGCTCCAGGATGTTTTTCTTTTTTATTGTTTTCCCTTTAAGAAAAATCAAATTTCTTTACAGAACTGTAACACAGTTGCAAAAAAAAAAGGCCCCAAACCTCATTTTCACTCCTTCCTGCCCCAAACCTCCCAGCCCTAATAATTTTTGAACCTCCATGGGCTGCAGGGAGACAAGCTGCACCACCACAGACTGCAGAGGAATCCCTGATCCAGCGCCTGGAGCAGCTCTTGTCCTTCCTCCTGCCTTGATCTGAGTGTCTACAGGGCTGTTTCTCTCACATATTCTCACTCCTCTCTCACAGCTGCTGCACAGCACTTTCCTACCCTTCCTTAACTCCCTTATCACAGAGGCACCACCAGCATCACCGGCTGGCTCAGTGGTGTCCTGCAGCAGGTCACTTTTGGAGCCAGCTGAAGCCATCTCTGTCCATCACACAGGCAGGTCTTGGTGTCTTGTCACCCCTGCAGTTCCCTCCTGCTACCAAAACCTTGCCATGTAAACCTGATCCAACAGCTCTGAATGATGTAAAACCCAGCTCTTGTCCCCTGAAGTCAGTGATAAATCTTCCCTGAGAAAGCAGCTTGAGACCAGGGAGGCAGCTGTTACAGGTGTAAAATGTAACTCCAAATGTGAGATGGAGAAGAAGAAAGTGGTCACTGAGTAACCAATGCACTATTATCTAGATCACCGCTATAGTAATCACAATGACGATACTTCATTTGAAGTTTAAATAACTTGATGACATTATACAGTACAAATTCTTCACTGCAACAATTGAAAACAGTGTTACTCTAAACTGTTGGAGATAAGAAGATGCTGCTGGAAATAATATTAAATTACTGTTGCATATTCATTAGTGATGTAATGGAGCAATTGCTGACAAAAAGTAACTGTTGCAATGTTGATCTCATCCTTCAGTCTCTCCTGAAGGGACGGGAGTTGAGAATGTGAATGCTCAGTCTTTTTTTAATTGTTGCTGTATTGGATTTATGTGGCAAGGTTGCGGGCGAAGCTGCAGATCTGGCTTTGTGACAAGATGAGAAGATGCCAGAAGTTGCCCCCATGTCGGACACAGCCAGTGCTAGCCGGCTCCAAGACAGACCCACTGCTGGCCAAAACTGAGCCCATCAATGACATTGGTAGCACCTCTGTGATAACATATTTAAGAAAGGGAAAGGGTAAAAAAACCCTGTGCAACAGCGGCGCGAAGAGAGGAGTGAGAATATGTGAGAGAAGCAGGCCTGCAAACACCCAGGTCAGTGCAGAAGGAGGGGCAGGAGGCGCTCCAGGTGCCGGAGCAGAGATTCCCCGCAGCCCCTGGGGCAGCCCATGGTGGGGTAGGCTGTGCCCCTGCAGCCCATGGAGGCCCACGGGGGAGCAGATCCCCACCTGCAGCCCAGGGAGGACCCCACACTGGAGTAGGGGGATGTGCCCTGAAGGAGGCTGTGACCCTGTGGAAAGGTGGCTTTGTTATTTGACTGCCTTGAAATTCCTGAAGAAGCTGTAGCAATGAAAGTTCAACAGTGTTATGGTCAAACACTGAGACCACTACTTCATAAGTCCAATCAAGGATTTATTTAAAGTGAAGAAGCAAAAGCAGCGCTGGGCGGCCGGGGAGTCGCAGCTCCACCTAGGCGCGCCAGGTCACATCTTTTTGGCCTTTATTTATACAGAGCTAGTTTACATATTTATCATGTTTCACAATTATTACATTAATATTCATCACCCCTTGTTCGTCTCGTATTTAAATTTTCTTCAAGCAGGTGTTCCTCCTCTTGAGCGTGCGCAATGGTGGTCATTAGGGGTTGTTTTGAAGGAAGGCCGCGGGTCCCTCTTTATCATCTTGAGTAACCTTGCCTGTGGTAGACCACAGGAGGTGGGTCCCTCTTTATCATCTTGAGTAACCTTGGCTGTAGCAGACCACGGGACTGGGCTACGTGGCATATTCACGCCGGACCACAGGGCTGGTTTTGACCGATATTATGTCCTCTTTTCTAGCATATACATTCCTAGCATATGCAGCCCCGTTCCTCTGCTCCCTCATTCTGATTCAGCAAAATTTACCTCAGTTACTTAACACAATTCCCCCCTTTTCTTTTATGTATACTAAATTTGCTGATCGAACCTAGATAGTACGTCTCTGGCAGCAGATAACTCAGAATCGTTGATAGTCTCCTTCCTTCCTACTTCTGATTGTTTTATTACCATCAATGGTACTGCTCCCAGTCTGTCCTTAACAAAGGACACCAACCTACTGAGAATGCAAGGTCCAAAGGTTAAGGCCAATAGAAGGACTACAAGGGGTCCTGCTATGGTAGAGATTAGGGTGGTCAGCCAGGGTGACCAGTTGAGCCATGACCCATACCATGAGGACTGTGCTTCCCGTTCTCGTTTCCGCTTTTCTAGTCCTTCCCTCAGTTTGGCTAAGGAGTCCCTGACCACCCCGGTGTGATCTGCATAAAAACAGCACTCCTCACCTAGGGCGGCACACACTCCTCCCTGCTGCAAGAATAATAAGTCCAGCCCTCTCCGGTTTTGTAATACCACCTCTGATAACGAGGTCAAGGATTTCTCCAGGTAAGATATAGACTTTTCTATTTTCATTAGGTCTTCATCTACTGCGGCTCGTAGAGAGCTAAACCTTTGCTGCTGTTGCACCAAGGAAGCCGCACCAGTGGCCGTTCCGGCTACTCCCAACCCAAGCAGGGTAGCTATTGTGATGGCCGAGATAGGCTCTCTCTTACTGATCCTGCGGATTGAGGTATCCCAATAGAGATACATACTTTCCTCATTGTGGACAAGTATCCTCGGTATCACAATAACCTGAATGCAGAGCTCGGATGCATCTTTCATGATTATTGCAGTGGAGAGACAAGGAGTCAATCCTGATAATGCACATACCCACCACGCTCCCGGACTGGGAAGAACCCACTTAACGTCTGGGGCTAAGTCAGCAGTTGTTTTTGCGCACAGAGGATTCAAATTTCCAGATCCTTTCCCTATGCACCAGCCACTGCCCCTGACTTGTTGGAGTGTGATCCGGGGTTTCTTTTCTTTCCAATTATACTCATGAGGATGGTTTTCCTTTGAGGTATTATAAGGGGATGATACTGCTATTCCCTCATAGAATGGTGGCTGTGTGTCATAACATAACCAACAGGAGGCCGTGAAATTCGGATTAGTTGCATTTAAGGTTTTATAGGTCGCTTCCATTACTGCCCACAGGAGATCGTCCTCTCCGGCAGTCTCTTCTGATTGATTTACTGGGGCTCGGAAAGTTCCGGCTGTGCTCGGAACTTTTGAGTTCTCATAACTTAACCTCCCCTTTTCTTTGCCCTTTCTCTTTCGACCTCTTCCGGATCCTCCCAGGATTCGGTTGGGCCCTACCACCAGCCGCCTTTCCACCTCTTGTTTTTGAATCAATATTAGTACCCCTCTGTCAGTCCCAGGTTCCCAGAATCTCACCCCCCGTGTTCTCCCTATCAACCATCCTTGGTCCTGGGGATTCAGTACTGTGGCTTTCAAGGCCTTGCAGTTTCCTGCATTGTTTACCCCTCCGTCATAACTATACTCAGGAGTTTTACAGCCCTCCGGTATCCATTCAACTTGCAAAAACCGGTCCCTCTGGGGTACTCTCCAGTCTGATTTTGTAGCTATGGTTTCGCACCCAAAATACGCACAGTAATACTCCCCTGGGTAATTGCAATACCCTTTCCCAGGGTTGGAGCTAGGACACCAGTAGGTCGCCTTTAGGTTTGTGGCCCCCCAAGAATACTGCCTCGTGGGGTGGCACCCTTTTATGGTGCCCGGCCAGGCACCGGCATTTCCTACGACAATATCGAATAATTCGCAATTAGTGATGTTGAAAGAGGGAGAGCCTGCTGTGACATTTGCCTTAAGAACCTTTGAGTCTTCCCATCGGCTCAGAGTCCAATTAAAGGGTTGATGGTCGTTTCCCGAGACCAGGGTGATCAGAGTGATCAAAAGGGTACCAGCCCTCATCTCCACGGTCTAATATCCCTCTGCCTGTCCTCGTCTACTCCTTTGCTGGGAGCAACGGGATTACTTCTCTTCTCGGCAGCAGTGGATAGTCTTCAGGAGATTTTATCTGGTCTTCCCCTTTTATCAAACCTTCCCCTGTCAATTACATATATTTCCACCGGCTTTCGTTTTGGGCTCTTTTCCAGGCGAATCTCACAGCACACTCCCTTAATACTTTATACCAATCAGTTTCATAAATTTCCCAGCGTTCAGGTATTAGCAATTCCCAACCACAGAATAGTTTACAAATTTCTACTCGCCCCCTCAACTCTTGGAGTGTCCTTTCTTTCCTACATTTCATGCAATAGGGTTGTCTACGGGAAGAGGCGCACGACCATTTCCTATCACACCCTATACACTTACAGACTACCCAGGATAAATGTCCAGAAGTGGGGTGTTTTATGCAGGGTATCCAAACGAAGTTCCTTTCTCGAGGAGTCTCCGGTATCTCCGTTTCGCACTCACAACAAAAGGGGATCACTTGTGGGGTTCCCACCAGTTTATAAAGGCCACTTCCCCCGGTTTGATTAGGTATCCTCTCCTCCCTCCAGGGGGCAAAGCATACCTTTCGCAGAGCCTCCCCTGAAGACAGTTGGAACCACTTATACAAGTTTACTTCCCGAGTGGAGGGGGGCATTTACCAGTCTCATTCCTTAGCCTTATTCGGAGACTTCCAGGTTCAGATGCCACGGTCCATCGTTCCGGGGAGATGGGTCCCTTTATCCTGCTAGCGTGGGTCCATCCCTTTTCAGCCGTCCGCACAGCAGTATCTGTAGTAAGTAATACAGTAAACGGTCCTTCCCAACGCAGTGTTAAAGAGGTTTCCTTCCAGGTTTTAATCAGAACCTGATCTCCCGGTTGGATTTTGTGGATAGAGATGTCTAAGGGGGGTCTCTGGACCACTAAACCCTTTTTCCTCAGCTCTTGCCTTCGTTTAGTAAGTTCTAGAATATACTCAGTAAGGATTTTATCCTCTACCTTGGGGTGTTCTACTGGTATTCCAAAATCATAGGGCATTCCATACAGCATTTCGAAGGGGGAGATGCCTGTGTCTGTCCTTGGTTGGGTCCTGATATGCAATAATGCTAACGGGAGACACTTGACCCAATTCATTTTCGTTTCTACCATTAGTTTGGTTAGGTGTTTCTTGATTTCTCCATTCATTCTTTCTACTTTTCCAGAACTTTGGGGATGCCATGGAGTGTGGTATTCCCATTTCGTCCCAAGCAGTTCTGTTGTACCTTTAATTATTTTGGAGGTGAAATGGGGACCCCTGTCTGAATCGATTACCGCGATAACCCCGTACCTGGGAATAATTTCTTCTAACAGGATTTTAACTACTGTCTTGGCGGTTGCTCTTGCTGCTGGGTATGCCTCGACAAAATGTGTGAGGTGGTCTACCAGGACCAACAAATACTGATACCTTCCTATCTTTGGCAGTTCGGTGAAGTCTACCTGTATCTTTTCAAACGGGCGCTTGTCCAATTCGCGCCCTCCTTGTACTCTTTCCCTGAGTTGTCTCTTATTTACTTGGTTACAGGTTAAACATCCTTCTAAGACTCTTTTAGCCAATCCATAGACCCCTATGCAGGCATAGTTTGTTTCGAACTGGTCAACTAATGCTTGGGTACCCCAGTGAGTTTTATGATGTAATTTATTGAGGATTCCCCTGGCTAATCCTTTAGGTAGCAATTCTCTCCCGTCCGGCAATAGCCATTTGTCACCATCCTTCTTAGCCCCCATTAACCTCAGCTTCTCTATTTCCTGTAGGGTGAATGCTTTTTGTATCTCCCGTTTTTCAGGCTCTTCCCCCAGTGTTTGCACTAACATTAGAGCTGCTTTCTTGGCTTCAGCGTCTGCTAAATTATTTCCCCTTACAACATTACTGAGTCCCCTTTGATGCCCTTTTACATGGACTATGGCTATCCTTGACGGCCCTCTCAGAGCCATTAACACTTCCTGAATTAGTTTCTCGTGGACTAGGCCTTTTCCTTGGGTATTGATCAGACCCCTCTCCTCCCAAATTTTTCCGAAGGTGTGTACTATCCCAAATGCATATTTGGAATCTGTGTAAATAGTCCCATCTTTATTCTCTAACAGCTTCAATGCCCTTAATAAGGCATATAGCTCGCAGGCTTGAGCTGACCAAGTCGTGTTTAGCGGCCCTGATTCCCTGACTCGAAAGCTGTGGCCGTCTATGATGGCATATCCTGATTTCCTTTTTCCCCCCAATACTTGAGAAGAGCCATCTACAAAGAGTTTCTCTCCCCCTTCCAACTCCTCTTCCTCTAAGTCCTCCCTTATTTTGGTCTGGAGATTTATTAGCTGAAGACAATCGTGAGTCAGGTCTTCCCTAGGTTCCCCATATAAGAATTGAGCTGGGTTCTGGAGAGAGGTAGTTTCTATTTCTAACCTGGAAGAGTGAATCAGAATTCCTTCATATTTCAGTAGCCGACTGTCGGTGAGCCATTTGTCGGCACGTTGCTGCAGTACTCCTCTGATGTTGTGAGGGGTATAGGCTTTCAATTCTCCCCCCAAGGTGACTTTTTGTACTTCTTCCACCAACATTGCCGTCGCCACTATGGCCTGCAGACAGGTAGGCCATCCTCGGCTTACGGGGTCTAAGATCTTGGAATAGTACCCAACCAGCTTTCTCTGTCCTGCCCATCCTTGAGTCAAGACACCATAGGCGGTGCCGTTGTCTACATTGACAAAGAGTTGGAAGGGCTTTCGGATATCGGGCAGACTTAAGACAGGGGCTTCCACCAGCTTGTCTTTCATTTCCTGCCACTGTTCCTCGTCCTCGGAGGACCATTTGATTAACCCATCTTTGG
>JADKXX010005922.1:0-84586 GCA_017310255.1 Butorides virescens | reverse complement strand
GTGAGCCGCCGCCAAGATGGCGGATCCCGCCACGTGGTGAGCCGCCGGGGTCCATTGTTAGAACATGGGGGCGACAGGCCATCCAGTGGCTCCCATTTATCATTTTTCTCCTTTTCCTGATTTTCTTCCTCTTCTTCAAACTTCTCATCTGCTTTTAGTGGAAGTATTGAGGCTGGAAAAGGACATGAAGTCCTGATCCATAATCCTCCATAATCACTTTCCTCCTGACTAAAAGGCTCCTTTGAATTAACATATATATTTAAGGCCTGGCAAATCCAGTCCTCAAAGAATCCAAAAAACAGGCCAAAAAAAATACACAATACTGGACCAGTTTTAATTTACTTTTTCCTTTTCTGGGGCCCCTATCGTTCCAATTTCTAATCATTATTCCTAACGGCCGGTAATTTGCTCCCTTTTTCCTGGTCCTAGGTCTTCTATTTCGTCAGACCCATCTAGGAATTTTACTGTGGCAATTCCTCCAGCCCTTGGTCACCTTAGTAAGAGTCTTGCAGGGGGTTTAGGACCTATCACCCACCCACGAATCCTATAGGAATCGCTTCGGTCCTTCACCGGCCAAGTCCCTCGCGGGAGATTGGAACCGCGGTTAGAAGACCTCCACAATCACTTCGGAACCAAGTCCCGTCTCAATCACACTCTTACACACACAGGCAACCGAATCCCACCCAACCGAACGGTATACGCCTTACGCTTACGACTGCTGTCTTCATTCGGATCCTAACCGAACGGAATACGCCTTAAACTTACGACTGCCGTCTTCATTCGGGTTCCAACCCGAACGGTATACGCCTTACGCTTACGACTCCGTCGTCTTCGTTCGGATCTTCGCGCGCAGAATTACGGGCAAAACACAATGCTGCAGCCGGCAAGGGAGCTCATAAAAAAAATCAAATTCTTTGCTTGCCTTTATTCAGGTTCAGGATGGCGTTAGTCCCGACCCGACTCGAATAGGGGCCACCAAAAATTATGGTGGGGCGCCCCCCCTAGATCAAGTCAGAATTCAGGATCCAAAGCCATCCCGGACGAGCCCCCAATTGTGATAAATGACTGAGTCAAAATTAACAATTTATTAAACGAATAAAGGCAAGCAAACAGCGCTGGGTGCACAGCGCTGGGTGCGTCTTGGTAGAGCAGAGACTCCCGGTGCACCCAGCGCTGTGCACCCAGCGCTGTTTGCTTGCCTTTATTCGTTTAATAAATTGTTAATTTTGACTCAGTCATTTATCACAATTATCAATTTTCCAATGCCTGACAGGTATATCCAAATGCAAAGTCAACAAGCCAGTATCCGAGTTCAGCATCAATAAATCCGTATTGCCAAAAGTACAAAACTTATGGGGGTTACGTAAGTGTACAAATACCAAAAGCATGTACTAAATAACAAAGTGCACCACTCAATACACAGTGATGTTGTGTCTCAAACACACACACACAAAGATAATAGGCTTTTAACATAAAATTCCCGGGCATTCAAATGGTACAATTATCACTCCAGTTAACATCCATTCAGCAGCTGCAAATATGAAACCCGAGCGCAATTGCGAGGAGGTCTGCTTACCCTTCTCCTGCTTCTTCTACAGTCATTAGCAGGTCCATCAGTCAGCAAATCCCCTTGTCATGGAACCCAAGCGCAATTGCGAGGAGGTCTGCCTACCCTTCTCCTGCTTCTACTACGGTCATTAGCAGGTCCTTCCTGGCTCCCAACACCGGGATGCAGCGGTAACCTCAGACTTGCTCGATCTACCCCCAAGATCGCTAGCGGCCGCTCTATCGGTCAGCAAATCTCCCTGGCCGCTCTATCGGCCTGGCCGCTCTATCAGCCCAGGTACCCCCCTTCCATACGGGGACGACGCTGCACGCCAGACGTCTCTGCGCGATTTACCAGCAGCCCCGGCCACGCGTATGACTTACAGGCCTTTCCCATACAACATACCGTTTTCTTCCGCGGCTTCAGGAGGTTCTTGTCTGCTCCCCCGGTGAGCGGCTGGCAGCGGAGGCTCCTCCGAGGAAAGTGCTCGGGGCGCGCCCAGGGGCATCCGCTCCACAGTCGATCCCGCGGTGAGGCAGAGAGTCTCTCCTGGCTGGCTCGCCAACTGACGTGCGGAAAACAGACTCCACAATCCGTAAGATTGTAAAGTAGGTATGCTTATTCAGCGCTGGGCAGCACGGGGGGTAGTCCCACCAAAGTCGTGCGCACCGCAACACGGCAGCTTGTACGTTTATATGTAGCAAAGTGTTACATATCCATGAAGTTTCCCAATACGCCTATACATAGGCATAACCTGTCCCCGCTTTGTATTAAAATTAGTTTCAAGAGGTCATTCCCATAAGTCCCCCGCAGCTGCGCAGGCTCAGTGATTTGAGTCGGTGGTCTTCAGGGGTCGTTTACTTCATCCACTCCTCTTCTTCACCTTGTCCTTTTGGTGAACTCCAGCTTCTACCCCCCTTATTCCACTGTCAGAACAACACAGCCGGTACCAACCGGCTCCCCATCCTTGGCTATCCTCGTATCGACAAAGTGCCAGACACTTTGTTCTCCTACAGGCCTTCCAAGGCCTACAACAAAGATGGGCCATCTCCTACTAATCTCTCCTCTTCCACATTCCCTGCAGTGTTAGTTTCTTAGCTGTAGTTTACTTCATATGATTAGTAAGTTAATCTAAAACACAATGCTAGCAATTTAAGATGGATCTACAGTTGGCTTCACAAAGGTCCTTTTGTTAACCCTTTAGCCTCTCTTCAGTTCTTCCGCAGACCTTTAAAGACCAAAAGAGAGGGAAATCTGTGGAGCACTGCAAGGTCGGGGGGCAGCACTACGGAGGTCAGCAGCATCTCTGGCTTTGGGCTACGTCTGGCAGCCCTGGAAACCCAAAGGAGTGTTTTAGCAGCAATATGAATGTGAATTTACATCCGGAAGGATCAACTCCTTGACACCCTCTTCGTAGACTCAGGTGAAAGAGAAATTTCTGTGTAAAAAGAGACAAGTACTTCTTTGTGAAACCATAGCAATAACTGCAAAATTGTTTCATTACCACTCAGACGCCTGCAGTGAAGCCTGTTCAGGTACCTGCTCTACAATCGACCTTTGAGCAGGGACAGGATCAGCCTGTGTGTCGGTTCCTTTAACACTGCTTTGAGGAAATCCCACTGTTTACCACGTGGAAGCTGTTTTGAAATGTCTGTGTGAAACCTACTGATTGCAGGTTTGAGAATATTGCAAGGGAAGAAAAGGACAAAAGTCTTAATAGGGCTTCTGTAAGGGACTAGAAACTTGTCTCAACATTGGTGGCAGGCAAGTTTAACTACCGAAGCCTAATCACCACGGCAACTGAGCGGGACAGTTTAATCACCAAGGCAACCCATTGAGTTCTACCCGACAGGAATGTGTGTCCCGTTGTCTTGGAGTACACGTCCTCTGCGCATGCGCCCGGGCCCAGGATCGACTGGCAATGGGGAGGGGGCTCGGACCTTCTAGAACTTTCAAGCACCCTCTAGTGACGATACTGGGCATGCACCTAAGGAGGACCGTTTTGGAACATCTGCCTTTCACCGGATTCTCTCTCTCTCTCTCTTTTTTTTATTTTCAAAGGAAGTAAAAAAGCAATGTGCATTCACCTCTGTGGTTGAGCAGCCCAACTATTGAAGTGTCAGATGCAATCACAGAGTGAGATCCTGAAGGTGTTTAGACAACAGTGGTAATTTTTGGCATCCGAATAATTTAATTTCTCTGTCAGCCCATCCTTTGTGAGAATGTAAAATAACTATACCCCAGCTGCTACCAGAGGTCCATTGCTCTTCTACTCCTCCAGCATTCACGAGGGCAATACTAGGGATGTTGGAGGGCACACTCGTGCCTATTCCCATCTATATCCATTACAAACTATCCACCTGTGAGTTTGCCTAATGCTTTTTGAACCTCTGCTAATACGATCCAGCTTTTTTTTTCCAGCTCAATAAATTTTGGAAGTTCTCTATTAACCATGAAAAAATCTGCTTTCTGTTACCTGTCTTAAATACATGTTGTAATAGTTTTATTGCTTACTCCTTAATTCTTGTATTGTGGGACTTGGTGAGTAATGGGTCTGCATTTGCCTCATCCATCGCTTACACAATCTTGCAGACGTCAAACGTGTTTCCATGCTGAGAGAGTTTTCATATATCACCTGATTTACTATCAAAGAACAACCAAGGCGGGAAAAGAACAGCTCAATTACTGCATAAAAATAGCTTATATAGTCTTTCTATTGAGGAAACGTAGAAATTTCTGTAACACTGCTATATACTTATGAGTTAAAACAACAGATGATAAAATAGACATTGTCCAGTAGTTCAGTACTCAAAAGAAATTTGTCAGCAATGTTATTTAACAGAGGTCTGACTGCAAGCATTGATACTTAAGTCATCCTTATGGTGATACTTCTGAGACTATGGAGAGTTGGAGTTAATGTTAGTTGTGGCTAATTAATTTCAGGTGCTTGTCACTAATAGGTGGGATGGTCACTGCTGCACAGGATATGTATAATAAATGATCCTGCTTGCTTAAAAAGTTAAATTAGTTGTGTGTATAAATACCAGACCATGAAACCAACTGCATTGTGTGTGCTATTGCAGTGCTAAAGTAAATTTTCCCATCCACTTGTAAAAAAAAATAAATCATGAATTATTTCTATTTCCATCAGCAAAAATGGTTTTAAGATCTCACAGTTTCTACTGGCTGTGACAGTGGATTTAACCTACAAAAGCACACTTCATGAGTATAAAGGAAGGGTATTTATTGTATAGCTATGTATATTTATTAATTTGTTTATTAAATATGCATACATAAAATTAATCCAAAATTGAGTCTGATTACCCAAAACACTTGAGTTCTCTCTGAAGAGCTGTATCATGATGTGGGATGATACATTTCTTGTGGTTTTTCCCCCCCCATTTCTGGTATGTATCTTCTCAAACATATGTATATGATCAAGAGGTTCCTGCCTCCCTCTGATGTAATTCAGTGAGGAAGCCTGACTTTTGTTTCAGCATTTTTCTCTGTTAATCAGATCAGAAAAGAACTAGGAGATTCTTAGGCAGAAAATCAAATTAGTTTTGGGGGGTTCATGTCTGAGGGCTGATACTATGGATGTGTTCGGAAGATAACTTCTCACTGGGTAATCCTCCATACAAAGGCTTTATAGGATCTCTGCATAAAAGCAAACTGAAAGTTGTTTTTTTAAAAAAATCTCCTTGTCCTGGTTTTGGCTGGGATAGAGTTAATTTTCTTCATAGAAGCTAGCATAGTGCTGTGTTTTGGATTTAGTACTACAAGAATGTTGATAACACACTGATGGTTTTAGTTGTTGCCAAGTAATGCTCAGACTACTCAAGGACTTTTTGAGCTTCTCCTGCTTGGCCAGGTGCATAACAAGCTGGGAAGGAACACAGCTAGGACAGCTAACCCAAACTGACCAAAGAGCTATTCCATACCATATAATGTCATGCTCGGGGGGGTTAGTCGGTCGGTTGCAGGGAGAGTGATCGCGGCTTGGGACGGGCTGGGCATCGGTCAGCGGGTGGTGAGCAAGTGCATTGTGCATAATTAGTTTTGTACATTCTGTATATTCTGTTATCATTCTCATTATTACTATTATTATTATTTTCTCTTATTAAACTGTCTTTATCTCAGCCCACAGCTCTAACCTTTCTTCTCCTTCCCGATTCTCTCCCGCATCCCACTGAGGGAGGGGGGAGTGAGCGAGCGGCTGCATGGTGCTTAGTTGCCAGCCAGGTTAAACCACGACACTCCTTAACTTAACCTTGAATTTGGAGGATCAGATAAAATTGTGCTGTTGAAGAGTGCTTTGACAAATTGAATGAGAAAGTCATATCTTCCTTTTCAATTCCAGGACCATCAGATCTTTCCGTATACATGCAGTATAAATTCCATTATTGGAATTAAAATACTTCATGCAAAAGTAAACAATGAATTACAAAAAAACCCCTTAAAATTTCACAAACTTAATTTCTTCCCCCCCTAAGGGGGGGGAGGGGAAAGGCTCAGCCTTTTTCCTGGTTAGCAGCCTGGATCCTTCGTCACTGGCTTTCTGATGTTTAAGTGGTTTTAAACATTTTTGTCCCAAGATAATCTCCATCAACTACATTCTTAATATTGTCCATATAATAAGACTTTGTGTGTGTCCACTCTACGACAAACATTTGCCTTTGTAAGTGCAGGCACCTTACAGCTTTGGAGGCTATGGTCTTGCCAGATAAAAGGTCTTACTGCAGTGTAGGAATATATACTTGGGACCTACCTATTAAAGGCTGGTTTACATGTGATTGATGGAGGTGCATAACTCTTCAGAGGAGGATATAGATTTTTATTAAACATTCTTGTAGATGTACTCCATGTTCTTAACCACATACCAAAAATAATTCTGGTCTTAGATGTTTTAGATCTTTGGCTATGGTAAACTAGTATGTGCCCCTGTGAACTTGTGGCCCTTGGCACTATGCAATAGAGCATAAGGCGGCACACAGTTTTAATACTTACTGATCAAACAGAGGCTGAGGAAACTGAGAATAACTTTCCCTTTTTCACTCTACAGCTTTTCTGTTCTGCACAGCTGACAACTCAGATTTCACGGGGAACATCTGAGCACTGCTTCAAATAGCAAGCCAATTTTCAGATGCATTTACTGCAAGAAGAAAGATACAGTACTTCCCTGGAAAATTCAAGTTAATCTGGTAATTTTATCTGTTTCATAACAGCTATAGAAAACTTACTTTTACATGATTTTTATTTCCCTTTTGGTACAGAGGTAAACAGATATTCAAGATTAGTATGCAGCTAGTAACTGTCCCTTATTTCCTTTCCTTGACATCATCCTTCTGCTTTGTTTTCCAGGTTCTTTTATTTGCTACTCTGCCAATAAAGGCACGTGTCTAAGAAACTTTTCCATAAAAAGAATTGCAGTGTAAAAAGCAAAAAAAAAAATCTAAAACCTAAAAAAATATAGGCACTTTTTTTTCCAAAGAGAAGCTTTCTGTGCTTTACAACATATATCATCCTACCTGGCAGGAATGTTTCTACCATGGTGTAGCTAATCCTGCTCAGAGTATAACAGAGCACTAAGAGAAAAGTTGTTCAAGGAATTCACTGCAAGTGCATAAATCACAAGCTGGCTGCTTTAAGCTTCAGGCAGATGAGTTTAGTTACTTCATCACAGTTTATTTGAAAAATTTTACTCTTTGTTCAGGACGAAAGACTGACATATATTGGCATAGTTAAACATCTGTCTTTGCTCAGAACAATCGCGATCACAGTAGGTGTTGGAGCACCTCACTTCCAAACATCCATTTTGTGATGGTTGTTTATAGCAGCAGTATAGTTCATTGGCTAGGCAATTGGCTCAGTTGTTACAGTTCTGTAAATACTGTTTTGTCATGGGTATCACACAACAACTGAGATAGCATGGTATTCCATCACAAATTATTAATAAGTAGCATGCACTAACTATGGTTAGTGACTGGTTAATACAATAGTAGTATAAAATAACACTACTAGTGTGTTGGTTTATTGTGGATGAAAGTGCTGCCAGGGTAAAATAGACACAGAACATTTTGACTTAATGATAACTGCTGTGGTTACTGACTGCTTCCATGTCCAAAACAAAACAGTGGACCCATGGTGCGTTGCATAATAACATGGTGAGAGAAGACCCCTGCTGGTACCGAGTCCCATGCGTCACAGAAGTCCTATTGCTTAAGGCCTCAAAGTATTATTATCTTCATTTCTTGAGATAGAAATACAGACAAAAAGATTAAGAGCCTACTCAGTGGCTCATTAGGTAATGTAATACAAGCTACTGTGTCACAGGACATCTAGTTTTACAATTTGTCCTGAGCTGGGCTCAGTCCCTTCAGAGCAGCTGTAATTCAGCTTTTCTGGGAACCAGAGCATGTTTGGAATACAGAATTTTCCAACTCCAACCCAGTGACATTGGGAAGAATCACTGTTTTGCTGATCTTTTCCTTTAGTCAACAAAAGTAACAGTGAAAGCTTTAATTCATAACTGCATAGCTAACTGCACTTACGACTGCTGTAGTTAAACTTCTATTTGCTAGCACTCAGCACAGGGTTGGGTGTATACTCTCAGGTTTACAAATCTTCAGCTTAACTTGCGAGGGGACCATTAATCCTCTCTTCATTCCAGATAAATCTCCAAAATTTTCAACATAGTTTGCCATTCCTAAACTTCCCGTGCATAGATCGATCTGAATTCTGTGTTGTCGTTGTTTTTTTTATTCCGGAAGTGCTTGGCTCATGGCTTGAAAACTGGAATCTATAAATGGTTTTGTAAAACCAGCTTCAGACAGCTACTTTGGCTTTACCCATGTTGTGTGACTGGTCACTTAAATTATGCAACATTAGCTAGTCTCCCTCGCTAGGTGATTAAAGCTTTTAAAATACCTATAAAGAATGAATCATGGACAGAGAGAGATATGAATACCCATTGCAACAGGAGAAGCCTGTTTCCATGGATGGAAACAACTGCCTATTTATTTGCATGGCTGTTCATAGCAAGGGAAAGGGTTGCCCTTGTGTTACCTAAATCATGTTAAGTAATGACCTCTTGTACTGCCACCTCATACAGGTGGGGATTTCAACTTTCCTATACTACTGATTTTTTACCAACTGCCTGCACTTCCCTCTAAATGCTTTTTACATTAAGTCAAAATATGTCTAGTTAATTCCACAACTCCTCCTACTTTAGAAGTTGCATGACTCAGGAATGGCGGAGGCAGATCCAGCTACAGACTTGACAGATGGTTCACATCAAAAGAACACATCACTTTGTAGGAAAAAAAATCTGTTCTTTTCTAGAATATCAAGGTACAGCATTAAATTAATAGAAATTCCTGTTACCTGAAACTCTCCTCATGACTTTCCTAGGCAGTTGACCCACCTACTGGTCCTACTTCTTTTGCAATAACCACCTAATAGAGATTCCAAAGAAAATTCACATGGATCTCAAAAGGTTAAGATTATACTAGCCCTTGCTGGGAAGAGTTACTTTAATGCATATGAATATTAAGTAGGTAATTTATCTAATTACTAAATTGCACACCTATGTTTAATATTTTCTATTCTGCATATAATAAATAATTGAGCATTGGTTGCAATTATTTATATCTTGCCCATACAGAAAGATTTTTTGCAAACAAATACTTCTATGAAGAAAATGCATGAAGAAAACAAATTCTCTGTAGTAAACGGGATCCTTCAGCCTGAGGAAAAGATGTTCATCAGAGTAGCCACTTTATGTCTGATGGCTGTTAGTTGTTTGGGGCCTCTTGGTAAGTGGTAAGCCATTTTAGTCAATGCCTATTGCTGCTGCTTCTCTTACTACCAGGGATTTCCACTTCTTCCTCTTCTTTACAAGGTTACTGCTGTTTTTGAGATGCCTGTTAACAGGGGCAGCTTCATGAAAGGGTTGTGTGGACCTCGAAAAACAGTAAGTCCTGTTCCTTTCCCCTCAGGAGCTTAGAGGAACCTCAGAAACCAGCAGCTGAACCTCCTTGTCCAGCTCCAGCAAACCTTAGTCCTCTGAGACCAGCAAGCGTGACTGAGGTGGAGATGGATGCACTAAACGTTGATGCCACCCCTCCCCAAGCAGCCTGAACAACCCCTTGCCCAGGGCATTGCTGTTCATAGCTTTCCTGCCTGTCAGCACCCACCCCATAGGGCAACAGCTACTGCGCCGCCAGGGTCCCCTTGTGCCCCTGCCCCTGCAAAGATGGCAGCAACACTGGATTTCAGACAGGAACAAATGTCTCAGTGCCTCTTTGCTCACATACTAACTTAACGTCTCTCACATCTGGGGCAGATTGTTACTGAAAGACCCAACTAGTTTCCTACCTACTTGCTTGCAGAAGGGGTTTGCCCTCCTCATCAGCTAATGTGGGTTCTTGTGAAAACAGTCCACTGGGCTCAGTGCCACACTAGCAGCCCACCTATATCAAGAGTGAGTTCCCCCCTGGGCCTCTGTGAGTAGCCTTCAGGAGGATCCCCATCCTCTGCCCTCAGCATCCACTTTCTGGAATAGTTGCTCACATCTGGGATTGATGCTCTTCCTGTCAGGTGGAGGTTATAACTAGTGGTAAACACGCTGGGAGCAAAATGACATTTATAATGTGGATAAATTCCCAAAATGTCAAAACTTAGAAGAGTCCTATTACACTTTTTAGATGGGTCAAATTAATTTTACCCTCTGTGAAATGTTCCAGTAGAGAGGAATGACAGTTTCTGTTCTATGATATTTTACAAAGCAATTTTGCAATGGTGAAAAGAAGTTGGAACAACCACATCTGCATGAGCAACTTTTAAAAAAGTCTTGAAGTGTGAACTCATTAATTTGAAAAATGGAACTGGAAAATACACTATGCTTGTAGTTCAATAAGGAACATGTAAGTAATGATGGGCTCAAAATATGTGTTTAAGAAGGTAATTCAAATTTCAAATAGATGGATTAAGATACTGTACTGAATAGAAATTCAGAAAAAGTGAGTTTCAAACTTCAAGCAGACATCTAGGCAACAGAGCTGATCTACCTCATCAATGATTGAATTCTTCACAGATCATCAGTAAAACACAACAGCTCACATGTAGGCAAGTACACACTAACATAATTGACAGACCCAACTCAGGTGGCTGTTATTGCTGTGAATGATTGTTAAAGGATACTGGTTTTAACTGTTGAGAGAGTGAGAAGGAATCAGCCAGTAGGCCCACTTGGCTGCTAGTATTTTGTGCCTTGTACATCCAAGTTCAGTAGGAGTTTCATTTGTCTAAATGCAAGCAACTGATCATCAGGACTTAAGAGGAACAAGATTAATTTGTAATTTTTGTTCTCTTTATTCCTCTCTTCTGTAGGTAAATGCCTCTTTACCATTGAAATGTTTTAAGATTTTGTTTCAAAATAGTATAGTTGGCTGTATTAAAATGTATGAGACACTATTCAAACCAGGTGCTGCAAGCAAAGTGCAAGTGTTCTATCAGCTAAACTACCCAAATGCAATGGAGTTTAAGGAGAATCAAGGATTGTTACTCTGAGGTTGGTGCTCAGCAGTTGTAGAAGCTGGGTGATACTTTGATGTCTTTACATTTTAGATGATAAAGCCTCAGTGAAGAATACCAGATGAGACCAAACTGGGAGATTCTACAACACATGTGAAGCCCCATTATTTTAAGAATATCCTCTCTATTGATATGGTTTTAATTAATTTAAAGTTAAAGAATAGAAAAAGGGACAGGAAGACTGACATACAATTTCAGGATGTAATGTAGCCAAAGAGAAAAGAAATGGAAATAAAATTGTTGACAATTGTGTGACAACTGCAAGTGTACAATTGCTGAGGAGAAGTTGAGAAAGCTACTGGAAAGAAGGTAATGAATTCTATCAGTCTTTCACACTTGCTTTTCCTAGCTGTCTACAGAAATCCCTGGGTATGCAGGGATTTCTTTGCACATGGTGTGTGATAATTCAGTCAGGGAAATTACATATTCCCTTCTCAAAAGGGAGGATGGAATCTACATATAAAATGGTTTCCAGGGTCTTTATGTAGCTCAATATTAAATATTATTTTTTAAATTGTCTTACATATCAGTAACTGGCATCCTTTTTAGAAGACTGTACTGTAGACTTCATAACGTGGCCAAGGTTCCCAGCATCTGGCTAGGCTGCATGCTCTGCTGTGGGTACAGCCCCGGCAAGCAGCTGGAGCTGTGGAGCTGCTCTTCCTGCCCCTCACCAGGCAGTGGTTATGGCCCCGTTCGGATACCCCTGCCTGAGGCCTAAATGAAAGCAGCTTTCACTTGCCTTTCTGACACCAAGGCTTCATACTGAACTTTAGTGACCACTGGGAGAAAAAAAAATTGTCTTGGCTTACTAACATTAAACACCCTGGCAGATATCACGTGCAGTTTTAAAGAAATAATTCAATGGGCAAGTACCAAGGATGAAATTCCATCCTGCTTACCTTTAGTAGTGCCTTACTTGAGACTTCTCGCCATGCTGCAGGACATTCTGTGCCTGTTTTGATCCACTCTCTTCATCTGTGAAGTAACTGATATTTTCTATGGAGCCATACACTTGCAAAATATACATACCACACACACTCTTTTTATATCTAAAGAACAACAGTTCCTCTTACTCTCTAACAGTTTGTGTAAAACCTTAATAACAGCTGATCCATTTTTCTTTACTTAAAAAAGAGTAACAAGCAACAATTCTAAACACAGAAAAATATATCCACGGCACAGAAGACTAAGCACGTGGTTGAATACCATCCCAGCTGGTGCTTTTATAGACCACAGACCTACACTCCAGGAACGCTGGAAACCTAAACAATATAACATCAGGGTCTTTGTTCTCTTCTTCTAAGTACATGAAAAACATAAAGGTTTTGCCTGTCTGCCACCCCACAGGCTATGGCTAAATGGTGTGTTGAACAGAAGCCAAGCTGCAGGGTAAGTCATCAGATTCAACTTGCTTTCATTGTGGTTCCCTTTCCGCAGTTTGATTACTGGCTGCAGAAGAGAGAGGTGAGGGGAATACAGAACCCAGCTTTTTTGCTCTTTAGTGCACCGATGGGCAAAAAAGTCACTCGTTCTTCCCATTTTATCCCTCTTACCCCTTATTATACCACCCCCAATTCTCACATTGCATTGCATTGCACCTCATTCTGCAACTATTCCCATTGAACTCAATTAAACCATGTTAGAGAAACATCGAAGTTAAAGGGAAAAAAGAGAACTGCAGTTGATACATGTTAATCTTGTCATTTTTTATGGGTAGAAGGCACTGATATTTTATTAATGAGTGGGGTGCAAGAATCATATGCAGAAGAGCTGCATTTTCAAGGTCTGGAGACTGATGATTTGCAACATTTTATTTCTCTGCTAAGTGATTAGTGGAATAAATAGATGTTCACAAATAATCTCACAGAACTGTTTGTATAATAGCACCAATTATGAAGATTTTTAACAGAAAACAAGGTTTTAAGTACTATAACTATGAATTTTCTTCTTACTATATTTCCTTAAACTCTAGGAACTGCAAATAAAATATTCACAAACCTGTACCCTTCCAAAACCGGATATTTGGGGCTATCTTTTAGAAGAGAAAATGGGGAATATTCCCAGTGAAGCTGCCAGCTATCACTGAAACCACCCACATGCTGTCGGCATGCTACTAGTAATTTTTTCTTCAAACTAATTAATACCTTAGTCAAGATGTGTTCACTTTCATCTCTTCACTTACCTGACATTTTATACATGACTTAAGTTGGAAGCTTGAAGAAATTCTGCACTGAAGGATTATGTACAGGATGCTCACCACCTGGAACAGGACCATTCTCTGTAAGCAGGGCACAAATTCTTCCCTCAGGTGAATTTACTGAGGAAACAAAAGACTACCACATGAATTTGAATGTTGTTGAGTCTCTCTGCTTCAGCATTGCCTTCTCACAATGTTTTATGATAAAAGGGTTCACCCTAAAACTTTACAGCAAATATCATTTCGTCAGAGAGACACTGAGGCTGAATTTTTTGTCTAAACCAGCACAAAGTTATTACAGGCGGTTTATTCTATCACTGGCCCTTTTCTGACAAATACTACTCATCAAGGGTCTTTTGACTACTACGTAGCGTAATCTCTGGGGTAAAGCATTGCAAGCGCCCATGTCCTAATGCCTCCCTTCACCACCTCTGGATGAATTTTCCTGAGGGAATCGACCACCTCCTCTGGGCTGCTTTTGAGGGCAGAGGACTAAAACTTACAGAGGGAGGATTTGGAAATTCATCTCTGGAACATAACAACAGCTAACGGAGGTAACATTTTCCTTGGTCATTTATTTTAGAATATATGGTATATGAGACCTGTCAGGCCTGGATAACGTAATTTTGTTAATCTTGTAGTTCTCCAGTTTTACAGTTTTTTAAAATGCTGTAATTTAAACATTGTTTAAATAACACTGCAAGGAGGAGAAAGGAATAGTTTCTGGTTTCTGTTTGCTAATTGAGCAACAGTCATTGCATTCTGCCATGGATAGGTAGAAGCGGAGGGAAAGCAGATAAACTGTGTCAGCCAGGTTTGGGTTTGAGTTGTCCAGATATGTATCGCTGTATCACTGCTTAGAGTTTTATTTCAAAGAAAAATGCATTTAAACATGGTGCTTTACATCACTTCAAGCAAGGGTTTTACATCATTTACATTTATAAAAAACCTTTTATATCAAAACAATCTCATAGAACTGAAAAAGGATGACTCAAAATTTAGCCTGAGGTAGCTTAAAAGGCTTACAAAGCTTTGTTGTCCCTTCACCGTTCTCCTCCCGCTTACAAGTATAAAAGGCAGCATGTGAAGTGTCCTGCTTTCAAAAAATTAGTGCAGCATGAAATGTTTGAATAAATAAAAATCTTCCTAAAATTGAAAAGCTTATTTCATCTTTTTCTGTTTTTATATTTGTCTCAATGACCATATCATTAATGTTTTAGGGTTTTTTCACTTGTTGGCTACAGCCATAGAATGAATGTGCAGACAAGTAGAGAAAGAGCCGAGTTTTCTTTGCCCAGCAGATTCCTAGCAACAATCTGACATGTCAAGGCTTTCTCTTGCCCAAATTATTCTCTAACCTATTTTTACATAGTTGTTTAAAATTCTTCTAGCAGTTTGTGGATTTGTCACCAGAGATTTCTGTGCAACTATTATTTTCCTTTTATATTGGAGTCTGCCTGCACTAGAACTCCCTTCCAGCATCCAAGATACTTAAAGGTTCTTGGTGTCTATATGTTGTGGCTTAACCCTGGCCGGCAACTCAGCCCCATGCAGCTGCTCTCTCAGTCTCTCCCCGGTGGGATGAGAGAGAGAATTGGAAGAGCGAAAGTGAGAAAACTTGTGGGTTTTCAGTTTAATAGGGAAAACAAAAGCTGCACACGGAAGCAAAGCAGAACAAGGAATCCATTCACTGCTTCCCATGGGTAGGCAGGTGCTCAGGCATCTCCAGGATAGCAGGGCTCCATCACACATAATGGTTACTTGGGAAGACAAACGCCATCACTCTGAATTTCCCTCCCTTCCTTCTTCTTCCCCCAGCTTTGTATTGTCGAGCATGACATCATATGGTGTGGAATACCCCTTTGGCCAGCTGGGGTCAGCTGTTCTGGCTGTGTCCCCTACCAGCTTCTGGTGCACTTGGCAGAGCATGGAAAGCTCAAAAGTTCTTGACTAGTATGAACGCTACTTAGCAACAACTAAAGCATCAAGCGTGTCACCAAAATTCTTTTCATACTAAATGCAAAACACAGCTACTATTAAGAAAATTAACTTTATCCCAGGCGAAAACAGGACACTATATAAATGAAAAAGGCATAACAGAGAAAAATAGTTGTAACTTCGCTCTTGCTTACAACATTTAAGACTGTCATTTATATGTCTGGTTTGGAGCCAGCAGTCCTTAGCTAACCACAAGATCTGAATGTGGATTAAGTTCTGGTTTGATAATCTTAAAATCTCTCCAGCTCTTTTTATGACTCCTGGAAGAAAAATGATTGTAGTGTTGAGATCATATGATGTCTTGAGCAGAAAATGCCTTGTGAATTGCAATAAACTTTGCTCTATAGGCTTTAGACATGCAACTTGAATAACTTCAAATCTATTTGTACTTTGCTGTGCCAACTAATACATTCCATTTTTTTCATACAGAGCAGGTAGTTTGACCTGGATACTCAGCCAATAGCAAGTACAAATAATTATTATATTTTAGGGTCATGGTCCTCCTCTATGTTGGAACTATCCAGAGTGATGCACCTGTGCAGTCAGACTTTCAGAGGGCTTCTTGTAAGGCAGGTGAATCACAGCCCTTAAAAGTCACCACTGTCACTCTTTTGTGAGATACTCCTTCCACTTCATAATACAGAGGACCCTATCGTCATGCCAGTAGAGCAGATGCGCATAGATGCTGTTTCATTATGCCCATGACAGCAGTGGGCTCCTTTTGTTTTGAAGGAGGAATTCCCTTCTCCATATTGTTATTTTCATCAAATGTGAATAAGAATCCAATCTGGACAAATCACAGAGAGAGGGGGGTCAGTGTGGTTCTCTTGGAGATATTTGTGAACCTGGGAAGAGGGAGGGAACCCTACTTATTGAATAACACAGTAATTTTTAAATCAGAATGGCAGATGGTTACACTGATATTACCTAAAATCTAAGGATTCCTTCTTATGATCAATACTCAATGTGCTGCTTAGATGCTATCAGTGGTAATAGGGAAATATCATTTTTTGACATAAATTTGTCATACAGGCAAAGGAAGTGTGTGAGGTATCCTCACACCTCAACATCAGTCCATGATAGACTGGAATACTTGAAGAAAAACAGCAAAATATGAAACAAAGTTAGTAAAGATGTACCTCTTTTGAAAGAAAAAACTGTAAGCTTTCACATTTACCTTTGATATTTAGGATGAAATGGTAAAGATATTCCTAAAATTCAAAAAGCACATACAAACCCCAAAGGCTATAATGCTAATTAATTCAGGTACTGTTTCTGTGCCTGCTGCTGCTGCTTCTGTGCTACCACTGCTAAGTTATGTGCATTTTAAATTAATATTTCATTTTCTGAACTGCTTGTTGGTACAATGTATTCAAAAGCTATTAGTGACATTACTTAACATGAGCTAGCTGAACAAGGTAGTAGCCTTAACAAAGCATATATTGACAAAGGAAAAAGGGAAAGAAACCTCAGGAAAACATTATTATCAAAGGAGTGGCATTTCTAGATTTAATTTTCTTTGAAACATTAAAGGGAGAATCCAGTATAAAGTACTCGTATGAATACTGCCTGAAGTTGTCTAAATATTAATACTATCTTGTGATTTCATATTTCTCATGTGATTAAAGGTTGCAAAATTACTCTACAAATCAAGAAACGGATACAAAAGGAAAGTCAAAATGATCTAGACTTTCTGTCCTCCTACTCAGCTGCTGCTGTGGTTGATACCATTCAAAAATGAGTAAAATATTTTTTTACCTTCCAGGAAGTATGACAGAAAAGGAATGAACCTATTTGCCAAAGAAAATTATGAATAAATAGCTAAAATCAGCACAGTCATTAGTTTAGAACTTGCATAGGTATAACAACTAGTTCCCTAAAGTCTCCAATACCAAACAGCTACTGGGCTGACCACAATTAGTGAAGTTAGTAATTTAAAGTTACATTCAAATCCCTCAAATTAACTCCATATATTACCTTCTAGAGTCAAAGATCCTGTTTTACTGATGTATATCTCTCTCATGCATTTTTATAAGCCTTGGTACTGATTCTAATATTTGGTACATGTATATATGTGTATAATACATTGTGCAGCTGCTATAGATGATAGGTTAACACCTGCACATCCTTACTACAGACAGCAGTCCAGGGTGACTGACACAGTAAGTATAGTGACAATTTTGGAAAGGCAAATGGCCCTAAGCTTGACAACCCTATAAGCCACTCACACTTTCTTTCAAGAATAGTTTGAGCATATTCTTAATAAAGCCATCTGCAATTGTAAAGTTTCTTGGTTTAACAGATTACCAGCTCCTTAGAATTTACAGTTCTTTGACTACTGAAGATTTGTCCTAACTTTTCAAAGTGTCTAGCCCAATTGTCACTTTAAAGTATGTTACATGAAGAGATGTATATCACCTGATAAGAAATCTCAGCCATGTTTACATGACATTGTATACAGTGAGCAATACAGGAACAAATGTTCCTGTTATTCTCAACACATCTTTAAGAACCACAGACAATCTGCTTTATTTGTATATGGCATTTCTTTAATATATTTTTCGTTCTCTTTATTGTCTGGCAGTAATTTGTGCTCAATTTATAATATTTTGCATATATTAAATGCCAAAAAAAATGCTGAAAAAATAATTTGTATAATGCTTCTGTGTCAAAACTATGGGACTATTAATTGCATTTTCAACAACATGCTCATTGTGGGTGTCATTCAAAATGAAAAAACTGCTTTTCCATTTTGCTGTCTTGTGATTTTATCTCCAGTGTTTCCTCCTATAGACTACAGGGAATGACTATATTCTGCAAGGAAACCAGCCAAATACAAATATCTGTCCTGTGAGTGTGCATTACCTTATACAATAGAGGAATATTCCTGATGTGCACAATCAGGCAGTCAAAAGTTAAGAAAATCAGGATTAAGGACACATGTTTAATTTTAAATGAGTTCTTTTTTCTTGTAACAAAGTCATTCATTACAGTATCACACAATATGTGAGTCTTGCATTGCACTGCCTTCTACAAGAAGACAAGTGCAAAATCATTAATTTAAAAAATTAATGCAAGTTCTGGCTAAATTTGCAAGTTGGAAAAATTATGGAGAAGATTATGCTGGATACTGTTGAAAGGCATTAAAAGAATAAAGCAATCCTCAGGCACCATCAACATGGGTTCACAAAAGGAAAGTCCCATTTAGCTAATTTGGGATTCTTCTATGATAAGATCACCTGCCTAGTGGATGAAGGGAAGGCAGTGGATGTAGTTTTTCTGGATTTTAGTAAGGCTTTTGACACTGTCCCTCACAGCATCCTTCTGGACAAGCTATCCAACTGTGGGATGAGCGGGTTTACAGGCTTCAACTGTCTGAAAGATGGAGCTCAAAGGGTTGCAGTGAATGGAGAATGGGGCTACACCTGACTGGCGACCGGTCACCAGCAGTGTTGCTCAGGGTTCAGTTTAGGGCCAGATCTGTTCAATATGTTTATCAGCAATCTGGATGCAGGAGTTGAATGCACCACTAGCAAGTTTGTTGATGATACCAAACTGGGAGGTGCTGTTGACTCTCCTGAGGGACAAGAGGCCTTGCAGAGGGATCTAGGTAAATTGCAGCATTGGGCTATGATTAATGGGATGAAATTTAGTAAGTCGAAATGCCAGATTCTACACCTGGGGCGGAGTAATGCTGAGCACGAGTATAAATTGGGAGAGAGGTGGCTGGAGAGCAGCCCTGCAGCCAAGAGGGCAAACCACATTCTGGGAGACATCAAACACAGCATAACCAGCTGGTCAAAAGAGGTGAATACCCCATGTGTTCAGCATTGGTGTGGCCTCACCTGGAGTACTGTGTGCAGGTCTGGGCCCAACCATTTCAGCAGGGTGTGAAGAGGAGGGAAACAAAGCTGCTGGAAAGTCTAGAAGGCATGTCCTGTGAGGAGCAGCTAAGGACTTCAGGCTTGTCCAGTTTGCTGAAAAGGACCCTGAGGGGTGACCTCATTGCTTCCTGAGGAGGGGACATCGAGAGGGCGGTGCTGAGCTCCCTGGTATCCAGTGATAGGACGCATGGGAATGGTTCAAAGCTGAACCAATGGAGGCTTAGACTGGACATTAGGAAGCATTTCTTTACTGAGAGAGTGGTCGAACACTGGAACAGACTTCCTGGATGTTGTTGAAGATGCATTTGCACAATGTCCTTAATAGTGTGCTTTAACTATTGGTGAGCTCTGAATTACTCAGGCAGTGGGACTAGGCGGTCATTGTAGATCCCTTCCAGCTGAAATGGTCTATTCTCTTCTATATTCTATTCTGGTCTATTCTATTCTAGATAATTTAACCAGAAATATAAACTAAACTTAGCAATCTAGATCCTCACTGAAGTACTTAGGTAAGTATTCTGATTTTAATACCCACAGGGCATTTACTGTTTGTAAATCATGCCAAAATATGAATTTTATTCCCGAATTTCAGTATTTGTCAAACTTACCAAGTCATCGGAAGTGCAGTCACAAAGACAGTCAAATAGAACATCCAGTGTAGAAACCACCAGCCCTTGCATCACTTTTTCTGTTTTCCTATATGTAGGATGTACAATTAGAAGACATGTGGGAGAAAGGTGGGAGAACTGGATAAATTTTCATTTCATTGGGATTAGCTATCAAAATGGCCTGTCATCCTCTCATCACTATTAAATGCTAGATTTAGTATCTAGAGGTGCAATAAAGGCTAAGATAAATGGGTTCAGCCCTTATGCTTTTCTGAAATGTGGAGCAATCAGGACGGTACTAGCCATAAGAGAGCCCAAAAATCACAAAATACAAATTCACTGTTTTCCCACCTGTTGTCTGGATTGAAACAGAAGTCTGGGAGCAAGGATTGTGTTTGCTGTTTATAAACTTGAAAACATTATTAAAGGATATTTCTCCTGTGTTGAGGTGCTGACATACTGGGTCTGTAAAGTAAGTATTTGGCAAGTTTTAAGTCAAGTAACTAATTTAAAACACAATGTTATCTAAATGGAATCAAACACATAAATAGCTATTAATATGAACCAAAAGTGATAGACTTCATCTTAGATACCTTTTAGACATGGGATGGGTTAGTTTTTCCCTGAATGAAAATCAATGCTTTGTCTTTTGTTTGGGCTTGTTCTAAGAAACTTAAGCACATGACTATGCACATGCAAGAAGGCACTTTGAAGTTATTACAACTGGTTTTGCATGTTTCTGTGTTTGGTGCTCTGGCTTTATTGAACTGCAGTCACTTTCACCTGGTCAAAGTGTTTGACAAATTTTACAGAAGATTTCTGAATGCAGAAGGTTCTGGACACAGATTTTTATTTCTGGTAAATTTCAGACAGACATTTTAGACAAACTGAAGTGCTCTGAAAAAATATTTTTTCTTAAGCGTTCAGGTTTCCTGAGCCATACTTGACTGGTTCATATAATCACTTGCAAAACCAAATGATAGAGCACTCTGGAATAATTCCAGAGTGTGGACTGAATTAATTTTAGAGATGAAAATAAATAAAAGAAAACATGAAACAAGTTGCTGAAAGTAACAGAATAACAGGAAAACTCTAAAGGAAGGGAGTGCTTTGCTTCAGAAGTTGTTCTCTTTTTGACGTAATGTGTTAAGCAAACAAACATTATGTGACTCATACAATTGGAAACATCCAGGACCACAGGAAGGATGTGCCTACGAAAGGTTCATTAGTTACATCACAGTAACCATAGTTTTATCGCCTAGTACTTAAAGCTGTCCATATGTCCTAACTCTCTTGGACCTCAATTTGCATATCTATTCAGACAGTACTGCTTGTCAACTTCTAGGGTATTGTGAGTTTCAACTGATGTTTGTGAACTGTGGACCCCTCCACTTTGAAATCTTCCTTTTAAACACAGTGAAAAGTATTTTCCCCTAATTATATGACTATGCTGGTTCTGTCTTGACCCTATGTCCCTAGCATGAGAGGCCTGAATCTACGCTCTCTGCACATGTGCTAAATTGTTACTATATTTTCAACCTGACTGATTTTTACCTTTACCTTTCATTTTCTAAATTTGGAAATGCGCTTCATGGAAAATTTTCATCTCTCAATGCTGTGTCTAATACTTCTCAATAACAATAGTGTATACATACAAATATCTATATAAAACCTTAGCACTTTAGAGTATCAGAGGTTGAAGTTCTGTGGCTAGTTTGCCTCCAGCATGGACTTGATCCCTCTTTTGGTCCTGCTGACCCTGGGCTGCACAGGTCTCCCAGCCTGGCAGAGTGGCACCACTGCTGCTTTGGACTGATTCGCCTTCCCCAGCCTCACAGATCCTTTTACAAACCACTTTCCCAACATTTTCTGGGACTTTTTGTGTCTCCTCAGCTTGGCTGCCTTTCCTTTCCTCCACATTTCTTTTTTTCTTTCCCATGTCACAACCCTAGAAACATCCTAACTGTTATTCTCTCATCTTCCAGTTTGCCTCAGAGAACCTAGCTGCTCTCCTGAAAACCTTGCACCCTCATTTATTTTCTCTGTTTCTTTTCTCACTAACTTCTCCATGCAGGGATGCATGAACAGACACACCAGGCTCTAAACGTAAAACAGGAGAAAACTACACTGTGATAATCCCTCACAGACTAACAGGCTACATAGAAGAAACAAGGAAGCCAACTGGCACATATATCGAAATCTGACACACATTTCTCTCATTCATTGATGAGTAAATTTTTCACTCTCAAGGTCTTGCTCCAAGGGCTCTTTCGTGTGCTCGACTTACCACAGGTTAACCTATTCATGCATCCCTGCACTGCACTCCTTCTGGTCTTTACCTCATCACAGCTTATTTTTCACCCTTTTTAATACCCCACATCAGCACAGCTCCAGGTTTTCAATAGCTGTCATGCCATCTTTTCTCTCTCACTTGTAAATCTGCTTTAGTTGCTTCCCCTGGAGACCTTATTTTCCAGTTCTATTTTAGGCATTTTCCTATACAGCTCAAACTCATCAAAAGACTTCTTTTTGTTGTTGTTGCTGAAATCTGCATGGATTCCTCTTCACCAAAGCACAGAACCTGTTCAGCTTCATCCATCTGGACCTGTCAGCTGTCAAAGTACCATCAGAAACAGTCTTTCTTTAAATATTATTCTCTGTTGGTGCCATTGACACCATCTTCTGATTTTCACTCCCTTCTCTCTCCAACTGTTTCTTTGTCACAGCTTTTAGAAATTCTCCTCTGTCTTGTAATTTTCATTGACAACTTCTGGTTCTCCATCTCTTCTGCTTCTATATTTTAATTCTTGGTAATGTCCAACCACAAAAAAAAAAAAAAAAAAAGCCCTCATTCTATCTCTGACAATTGATCTTGGATTTTTATCTGTTACTTCAAACTCATCATCGCAAAAACAGATCTCTGTGTTGGCCCGATCAAATTGTATACTGAAGAAAGTTCTGGAATTTGACAATCACCAAAATTAAACAGCAGAACAATTAGGATGTGTGCCTATGAGAAATAAGCCAGCTAGACTTCCTTTTGGCATAGTAGTCATTTATTGGAACAGTTTAAATTAACAGTTTAGAAAAATCAAACAATTTTTATCTTAGAATCATAGAATCATAGAATGTTTTGGGTTGGAAGGGACCCCTAGAGGTCATCGAGTCCAACCCCCCTGCAGTCAGCAGGGACACTGCTAACTAGATCAGGCTGCTCAGAGCCCCATCCAACCTGGCCTAGAATGTTTCCAGGGATGGGGCCTCCACTACCTCTCTGGGCAACCTGTTCCAGTGGTTTACCACCCTCATTGTAAAGAATTTTTTCCTTATATCTAGCCTAAACCTACCCTGATTTAGTTTAAAACCATTACCCCTTGTCCTAACGCAGCTGGCCCTACTAAAAAGATTTTCCCCCTCTTTCCTATAGGCCCCCTTTAGGTATTGAAAGGCCGCAATCAGGTCTCCCCGCAGCCTTCTTTTCTCCAGACTGAACAACCCCAACTCTCTCAGCCTGTCCTCATAGGAGAGGTGCTCCAGCCCTCGGATCATTTTAGTAGCCCTCTTCTGGACCCGCTCCAACAGTTCCATGTCCTTCTTGTGCTGAGGGCTCCAGAGCTGGATGCAGTACTCTAGGTGAGGTCTCACCAGAGCTGAGTAGAGGGGCAGAATTACCTCCCTCGACCTGCTGGCCACGCTCCTCCTGATGCAGCCCAGAGTACGGTTGGCCTTCTGGGCTGCCAGGGCACATTGCTGGCTCATGTCCAGCTTTTTATCTACCAGCACCCCCAAGTCCCTCTCGGCAGGGCTGCTCTCGATCCTTTCTCCCCCCAGCCTGTATTGATACTGGGGGTTACCCCGTCCCAGGTGCAGGACCTTGCACTTGGCCTTGTTGAACCTCATGAGGTTTACACAGGCCCACCTCTCCAGCCTGTCCAGGTCCCTCTGGATGACATCCCGTCCTTCTGGTGTGTCAACCGCACCACTCAGCTTGGTGTCATCTGCAAACTTGCTGAGGGTGCACTCGATCTCACTGTCCAAGTCATTGATGAAGATGTTGAACAGCACCGGTCCTAGTATGGACCCCTGAGGGACACCACTCGTCACCGGTCTCCATACGGACATCGAGCCATTGACCACTACCCTCTGGATGCGACCATCCAGCCAGTTTCTTATCCACCGAACAGTCCACCCATCAAATCCATAGCTCTCCAATTTAGAGAGAAGGATGTTGTGGGGGACCGTGTCAAAGGCTTTGCAGAAGTCCAGATAGATGACGTCCATTGGTTTTCCTTTATCCACCATTGTCGTCACACCGTCATAGAAAGTCACCAGGTTCGTCAGGCAGGACTTGCCCTTGGTGAAGCCATGCTGGCTATCTCGAATTATCTCCCTGGCCTCCATGTGCTTTAGCATAGCTTCTAGGAGGATCTGTTCCATGATCTTCCCAGGCACAGAGGTGAGGCTGACAGGTCGGTAGTTCCCAGGGTCTTCCTTTCTACCCTTTTTGAAAATGGGCACAACATTGCCCTTCTTCCAGTCACCAGGGACTTCACCTGACTGCCATGACTTTTCAAATATCATGGAGAGTGGCTTGGCGACTACATCGGCCAATTCCCTCAGGACTCTGGGATGCATCTCATCAGGTCCCATGGACTTATGTGCATTCAGGTTCCTCAGGTGGTCATGAACCTGGTCTTCTCCTACAGCAGGAGGGGTTTTGCCCTCCCAGGCCTCCTCATGCCATCCATCAACTCGGGAGGGGTGAGGAGAGAGTTTGCCAGTGAAGACTGAGGCAAAAAAGTTGTTGAGTACCTCAGCCTTCTCCTCATCTGCTGTTACCAGCTTGCCGGTCTCGCTCATCAGCGGGGGTACACTCTCTTTAACCATCCTTTTCCGGCTGATATACCTGTAGAAACCCTTCTTATTATTCTTTGCATCCCTAGCCAAGTTAAGCTCCAGCTGCGCCTTCGCCTCCCTGACCCCATTCCTACACAACCGGACCACTTCCCTATACTCTTCCCAGGATGCCTGTCCCTGCTTCCACTGCCTGTGCAGTTCCCTCTTCCTCCTTAGCTTGACCAGCATCTCCTGTCTCAACCACGCTGGTCTCTTCCCTTCTTTGCTTGATTTCTTACACCTCAGGATCGAGAGCTCCTGCGCTCTGTGGACCACTTCCTTAAAGATCTGCCAGCTCTGTTCTGCTCCCCTGTCCCTGAGGACCGTTTCCCAGGGAGTCCTTCTGACTATCTCTTTGAGGAGCTGGAAGTTGGCTTTTCTAAAATTCAGGGTCCTGACTATACTCTTTGTTCTTCCCATTTCCCTCAGGAGCGTGAGCTCTACCAGCGCGTGATCACTGCAGCCCAGGCTGCCTCCGATCTTGACATCTCTGATGAGCTCGCTTGCATTGGTGACCACCAGGTCCAGTATCGCATCCGCTCGGGTAGGGGTGTCTATTACCTGGCTTAAGAAGTTGTCCTCAATGCATTCGAGAAACCTGCTGGATGGCCTACATCTTGCCGTGTTGGTTTTCCAGCAGATGGGGTGGTTGAAGTCCCCCAGCAGGACGAGGGCCTGCGAGCGCGAAGCCTCCTGGAGTTGGAGGAAGAACGCTTCGTCAGTCAGCTCCTCTTGATCTGGCGGCCTGTAGTAGACACCAACCACCAGGTTCCCTTTGTTGCCTCTCTCTCTGATTCTTACCCATAAGCTTTCGACCTGCTCGTGGCTATTCTTCAGGGACAGCTCTTCACACTGTAATGATTTCTTGATGTAAAGGGCAACGCCTCCGCCCCTCCTTCCTCGCCTGTCCCTTCTGAACAGCCTGTAGCCATCAATAGCTACATTCCAGTCATGGGATTCATCCCACCAGGTTTCTGTAATGGCAATCAGGTCGTAGCTTTCTAGCAGCATGATTGTTTCCAACTCCTCTTGTTTGTTTCCCATGCTGCGTGCGTTTGTATAGAGGCATGTCATCTGAGCTGTCGGCCTCATCACCTTCATAGTAGTACACTCCTTGTTTCCTTTGAGGTGTTTCTTGGGCTTTTCCTTGTTGGCTCCTATTACCTCAGGAGCCTCCGGCTCACCTCCGCCAGACTTCAACCTTGCTGCAGCACCCCTGGCACACTGCTGGGCAACGGGTTGAGGGCTCATACTAGCCCCCAGTCCCTCTAACCCTTGCGTATCATCCCCTAGCCTGTCGCTGGCAAGCCGGATAGGTTCCCCTTCCCCCTTCACACCTAGTTTAAAGCCCTGTCAATGAGCCCTGCAAGCTCCTGGGCAAAGACCCTCTTCCCCCTTTGAGAAAGCTGGCTCCCATTTGATGCCAGCATTCCCGGTGCCGTGTAGACCATCCCGTGGTCAACGAACCCAAAGTTGTGGCGGCGACACCAGTCGCGAAGCCACGTGTTAATAGACTGAGTCCTCCTGTACTGCCCAGTGTCTCTTCCCACAACTGGAAGGAGCGAGGAGAAAATGACCTGCGCTCCAGATCCCTTTACTAACTGCCCCAAGGCTTTGAATTCTTTTTTCATCACCCTCTTATTGCAACACATATTGATGACTGCCAGTGGAAGGAAGAGAAGGAAAAATAATCAGCTGGGCATACTGGGCAGAGTATTTTGAACTTCTGAGTCATCTCAAGCCCTGTATCACATTAGTAATCAGAGTCATGAGGGGGCTGTGCCAGGGGAATCCTGTGAATTTAGACAGGGCGATTTAGGAAGTTGCTGTCTCATCTGTCCACCCCACCTTTCTGCTAAACAACACTGCCGTAACAGTAGCAGAAAAAAGGAAAATGTGTTCCTGGCTGACATGAGATCTTTAACCACCAGCAAAGCTGGGATGGTAGCAATACAACAGGCTGAACTGCAGTAAGCAAGGCACACAAACACATCTGCTTCTGTCTTCCTTTCCAAAACATCCCTAACTGGTGGAGAGGACGAAGGTGGGTTACCAGGGGAAGAGGATTATTTCAAGCCACCGTAGCTGTTTGCTTTCCTGAACTTGAGTCAAAACGTCGCCATTTATTCCTTTCACACCCTTCTCTGCCACCCTCAGATCATCAGTGTGAGGGGTCGGTAAGGGGGACAAGCATCACAGGCAAGGAGCACACACATGTGGTGGTTTCACAGAATTGTTCGCAGCCCGCTGTCCACTAAGGGGAGGAAAAAATCTGTACTTAAATATTTCATTTAGCAAGATAGCACCTTGAGTGTATCCTGTGCTCTCTGACCCCCCAGGCAAAACAGCACCCTGGCTGAGTCACCGCGAGCGGCATGCTCTCCTGTCAGCCTTCCCAGCGCAAGCCAACTTGCAATGCAGCCACCAGGAGACTATTAGTACATAAACTAATTATTTAAGTTGTATCTTTTACATGGCTTAAAAATGGTAATGACTTGTACGCAGGACTAATTAAACCTAATTTCTTTATGCATTTGCAGTCATTAGTGCTCACTGCAGAGGAATCCGTTATTTATCTATTAAAATAGTTCTCCTGTTCTTGGCATAGATGAACCAGATGAAAGGTTAATTTTTGCATGTTTCAAGTTCAGCAAGGAGAGCGTAAGCACAGAAATGTATTTCACCAGTGAGGCAGCAAAGAAATAGCAAATCTGCATAGCAATGATGTCCTTTACTCTTTTGATTAATACAAATACATCATTTCATGGAATGCGATCCATGGTTTGAGTCATTCTTGTTAGCTTATATGATAAAAGTTCATCTGTACGCCCAAAAAGGAGCACAGAGGCACAACTGTTAAAAAGTGCCTGGACTCTTATGTTAAAGATTTGGGTATGGAGCAAGCCCCTCCCTGCCTCCCTGACACAGTTGTTCAGCTCTGTATGCAGTCATTAACCATTCACTGAAAAATTGCCTCTGGGGATTATCCTGCAGTCCTTCTCTCTCTCTGGCTCAACAGGTAATTAACTATACCATAAGAGTGAAACAGTTTCCACTCAAGATTTCAGCCTCCAAACTTATTTATCTCCATTTCCCTTTTTGCCATACCTCCTAGTCATACATCCAGTCACTCAAGCCACAGATGGAGAAGGTAACAAATCACCCTGGCACAATTAAGACAAACTCATGGTCTGGCTGAGCTTGGTAGAAGTACCTTGTGCTCCCTGAGTGCTGACAAGAGATGTAGGCTTCCTGGACAGGGATGCAAGAGTCTGAGATAGACCAGTGAGCCAGTAGAGGGAAAGCAGGAGGACCCTGCCTTGGGTCCTGCACCTCCTAGAGGAAACATGTGATGATTCCTTGGAAGCCTTCAGATTGGGATTTCCAGGAGAGAGAAGATTGATCACAAATGTGAGGAGAAAAATCGGTGAGTGAAGAACAGCTGCATTTCGATATTTGTTAACCTGACTAGTCCTTCATTTAACCCAGTGGAATAAAACAATCACCCAACATGTGAGAAGTGAACTGTCAAGAATAGTAAGTGAGGTCATCTAATAAAAGATGTGTGGAAAGAAGCAAGCCAGTGCTGTAGAGAACAAGGCAAGCAATGTGTCTGAAAAGGGGAGCTTACAGTTGGTGCTGGTTTTGAGCAATGTTTGTGTTTACTTTCTCCAAGCATGTGTCATTTTGAGAAATCAAAGGGTTCTGTTTATTCTCAGTGTTCCCCTTCGGTTCATTTTCATTGTATCACACAGCATTATGCTCATACTGCAGAGCTCCTCAAACAGGCCATGCAGTTCAAATTATGAATTTGAAAGCAGAAAGTAGACGCTGAAGGATGTTTGCTATGGTACTGGAACTTAAAAAAAAAAATAAATTTAGTTTTGTTTTTGCTTTTTTACTTTTTTCTAATTAGGAAAATTAAGCACTTAAGTGCCAATAAAAAGGAAAGCATTTTGAAGTTCAAGAGCATTTTGATAAATGATGGAAGAGACTATTTAAACTACTATTGCATTTTCCCTTCTGTCCAGTGCTGTTTATACTAAAGAGATTATTATATGCACGCAACCCACTGTGCTTGATTTTCAGTGAGAGAAATCTAACATGCCAGAAAGACATTATGAAGAGTGAGACTGACTGTTTTGCATACCAAATGCCTGACAGCCATTTTACTTACATATAATCTGATGTATGATGCCTTGAAAATGTTGAAAGTGATTTCTTATACACTTGTGTCCTGGTTTCAGCTGGGATAGAGTTAATTTTCTTCACAGAAGCTAGCATAGTGCTGTGCTTTGGATTTAGTGCTAGAAGAATGTTGATAACACACTGATGTTTTTAGTTATTGCCAAGTAGTGCTGAGACTGCTCAAGGACTTTTTGAGCTTCTCCTGCTCGGCCAGGTGCATAACAAGCTGGGAGTACAGCACAGCTAGGACAGCTAACCCAAACTGACCAAAGAGCTATTCCATACCATATAACGTCATGCTAGGGGGGGGCTCAGTTAGTCGGTTCAGGGAGTCGGTCGGTCGGTCGCGGGGAGAGTGGTCGCTGCTCGGGGACTGATCGCGGCTCGGGGAGTGATTGCGGCTCGGGACGGGCTGGGCATCAGTCGGTGGGTGGTGAGCAATTGCATTGTGCATCATTCATTTTGTACATTCTGTATATTTTGTTATCATTCTCATTATTACTATTATTATTATTTTTCTCTTATTAAACTGTCTTTATCTCAGCCCTCGGCTCTAACCTTTTTCTCCTTCCCGATTCTCTCCCCCATCCCACTGAGGGAGGGGGGGAGTGAGCGAGCGGCTGTGTGGTGCTTAGTTGCCAGCCGGGTTAAACCACGACAACTTGTTCTACAAAAGATGTCAATATAAAATAGAACAGCATTAATAAAATACACTGAGGAATCAAAAATCAAACAGTCAAGCTCTCATGCTATGATTGCATTTCTTGTTGGGAAACACAAGACATGGCATGTGAGCTTTGACTCCTTTCAGGTATCAAATTGTCTCTTTGTAACAACCAATTTTTATGCTTCCGTATTACCAAAATGAAAATGTTTTGATACATTACAATATATTTTTTCCCCACAAAGCATCCTGAATGCTCCTGTCACCTTTGCCTAGAAACTGTAGAATAACATTATGGTTTTTTCTATGGGATGGGGTTGTTAAGGCATTTTCTTAGTACATGACAAAGACCTTAAATGGTGGATGGGAGTCTGGTGTACAACATAGCCACACTTGAGTCCACAGTCAATATTTGCAGTGCCTACATTTTTCCTCGATTAAGTGAGATAAGAAGAGACTATTTTGATGATTTTCTGCCTGGATTTGTTACCCTGAAATTTAAATGTCCATAAAGATGGAAACCAAGCAAAATTCCCATTGCTTACTACTGCTATGCAAAGTTTTGGAACTTTCTCAATTATTATTATTGTTCCAATTATATCAGAAAAAAAAAAGAACATCATGAGCTGGTGACCTTCCTTAAATATTGACAGCAATAAAATTAGATTATTTTTTAAAATAAATAGATTAAACAAGCCTTGAGGAAACTATAACTAAGACTAACACTGGAAGATTGCAATCTTGTATATAAATATCCCTGAACTCTGAATGAACCTGAATCCAGGATTGATTTTGCAAAAAAGTAGCCAGCAAAAAAACAAGACCCAAATGATAAGCAACATTTTTTGAAAATAGTCAGTCTGATGGATCTGAAATATTTCGTTCCAGAAATATTGAAGAGCATCTTTGTTGTTTAAACTGGAAATCTTATGTTTCAGTTTAAATGACACTATTTCCCTCAAAATATTATCATAAATGAAAAAATAATCATAAAGCAAAATAAAACAACTTGTTTGGAGTCAGACAGAAGATACCTGTTTTTTCCTATGGAAATATTTTCATTTCCCAAACCCATGTTGTTCAAATAAAAGTAACAATGTATTTCAAGCAATTTTTTTCCCAAATCCTCTGGTTTAGCTATCTAGCAAAAATAAAACCCAAACCAAGGTACATTCATTTCACACTGACAGGGAGATGAAACTTAAAATACTATACAATCTCAGTCTTCTGATACATTATGGTAAAATAGTCCAATTTAATCATTAGAATAATCCATAATCACAACATGTACACCTGACATCAAACAGCCTGTTCCTTATTCTCTAATAAAAATTTAAAATTACCAGTTTTGGCAAATGACTTTTAACATTGCACTAATGCACAATGTCAAACTTTTTTGGCTTGCTCTTGAGTTGTTTGGAGTAATTAATACTCTGTTGTGTTTCTGACACTGAGTATCATCATTATGACCTACAACTTTAAAGAACCAACTACCACTCATCAGTTACATCTTATTTCCATCATCTTATGAATGTGCAAATTAGAAACCTACAAACTGTGCCACCAGATGTCTAAATGTCTCAACAGGCAAATGTCTTCAGGAAATGTCGGGTGTTAAATGGGAAAGTATTACAGCTAATATTGGTATTTTCAGAGTTCATCAAATTATTATTTCTACAGCTCTGTAGAAAAAGCTGTATGGGGGACATCTGTGAAGACTTAAGTGCTGTTGTAGCCAGAGTGATACTGGGCAGCTGGAGGAACGTGCAAATAGGGCCAGTCAAAGGAATATTTCCATTTAAGAGTGGCTTGGGATGCCTGGGCAGGCAGAACCCCTGTTCATAAGTGAGGAAGGAAAGATGCAGGTTTAGTCTATTCACTACAGAACAATCCCCCATCTCTGAAAAGGATGACATCCTGCAGACTCTGTGCTCTGTTGAGTGCACAGCAGATGGCCTTCAAACTTTCATTCAGACATTTCTATGAGTGAGATTCATTCCCCAACATATTTTGTCTTCTGTATTTGTGTGTAATTACCTTTTGTTAGTCAACAGCTATATACAAGGAGAGTAGATATAATTTTACAAGCAGGAATAGGTATACTTCAGGTATTTGATAGGAAATAGGAGTCCTGTAAGTAAAAAAGTCACGGTTATATAGCAAATTTAACACTGAAGTTGTCATAAGTGAAACAATTGTTTATTTTCTTTTGTATTATTTAGGCTTGGTTATGTAAGTGTTGTTTCAGTATCTTCTTGCACAAGCTAATATATAGATGAAAGAAAGTAATTAAAGTTATTCGTAATTCAAGCACAAAAGAGTGACAGTGTCTCTCTCTCTTTGCATCCCACCCACACATACTTTTTGATCAGTTGTGCAGAAAGAACACACACTCTTTAAAAAAGGAAAATGTTGACAAGCTCTCCCCCCAGGCTTTTCATCAATTGTGGTGCTGATTAACAGAAACATTGCAGGTGCAATTTACTGTCACGTATGAATGGTATTTTTATGCCTTTTTAATTTAGGAAGCATCAAACAAATCAGTAGTTATTCTATAGAATAAGTAGTAATATGTTACTTAAAGAAAAAAGATTAATATTGTTGGCTGAGATTTTGTTCAGACAAAAAGACTGCTGCTTTTTGGTCAGTGTGTGCCTGAAGTTACAAAGAGAATTTTCTAGAGGAATATCTTTCTAAATTAGCTTTTAGGTCTTCCTTCTGAAAATGCCCTCCTGAGCTCTTTTTCAATTAAATGAAGACTAATGAAAATATAGAGAGGAATTTAAATCCAAATATACTAAGATAGTTCAGTAGCTAAATCCTGCTGAAATCAAGAGGAATTATTTGCATCATTGTCGTTGTTCCTGTTTCCATTGACATGAACAGTCATGGATGACTTAGCATTTATAAAATCAAATAAGATAATGCAAAAGCCCATACAGCAGCTTTATAATCTCTCATATCAATAGACTAACACAAGGTGAGAAACTGCCATTAAGGGTTACACAGTCACATATTAGGTTTGGACAAGAATGAAACAAATGTTGAGGAGGATATGAAAGAATTATGAAACTTTCCTCTTTCCTTCTTTATTTTCATCAATAATTCAGATTAAGATGCCATGTCCTGATGCAGCCCCAGCAATATATCTAACTGCTGTCTTTATTTGAAATAATCTTATTGCCACATATTCAAGCAGTTAGATACTCTAACAAAGCTTTTGACAAAGCTTCAACATCAAAATTGTTTCAGTAAGTTGCAGGTTTGCTTTTAGGGTTCTTTTATTCCCTGAATTGATTTTATCAATAAAGAGCCGTAAAACCAGATATGTATTGGTAAAATGTCTCTTTTCCAAAGTGGATCAGCAGATAACCAATATAAAGATCAGTATGACTGCATCAATATGAAGCAGTCATTCAACTTAAACCTCAGGAAAGATAAAGTTTATAACCTTCTAGCATAGACAAACTCTGATGTTCATTGTCTTTCAATGGGTGTATACTGAACATCATTTGGACACCATTTCTCTAGAACCAGCATTCTGTGTATAAAGAAAACACAAAGCATTAAGTAAATGCTTAACTGGTAAAGATCCCAGATCTTCACTGCCTCAAACTTGCAGAATTGTATTGCAGAAAAGCTATGGGGCTGCTTATCTAACAGAAAGAGTCCTCACTTCTGAAAAGTCAATTCCCAGTCTAAATTTTCTTCTTCCACCTCCTCTCTGAATTTATCTAGGAGAAACCAATTTTTTGATAACGGAATCACGTTTTTCAATTATCTTTTATAGTCCCAGATGCTTGTTACAATATACTATATAATTATTTTGAAATAGCATACAATGTGTGATATCAATAAAGCTTTATTAAATTTTAAATGTTTGGTCTTTGTCCATTTGTCTACTGTACCATATTGTGCTTGCAAACTGAACTGTCATAATTTCATTAAGATTTTTACTTTTTCTTATAATTTCTTCCTTTTCTTCTTGGGTTATTTATTAATAAATAACCCAGTATATGTCCTCTTCAGGGATAGTGCAGACACAGAACCACTGCGACAGCTGAGGTTGAAACACAGGATCAAAGTTAGCCCTTCAGCTGGCAAGAGCGTGTTCCAGGTTGGGTCTGAATTAGATCTAAACCTTTTATTTTAAGTCACAACGGGAACACTTATCTTTAAAAATAGTGACCTTTTGACTGAATGTGTTTCAAATAAGCCATATTTTAGATACAAGACAGTGAGAAAGTATTTCTTTTCTTCTCTTAAAGATTTTCCACATCCAAGTCTAACTATGCTTTATTAAGTATGATACAAAACATAGTGGGAAAAAGGAGTGTAGGATTAAATAAACAATAAAGAAGTTTTTTGTCCCACTTCCTCTGCCCTTGGTGCAGTTATTTCATCAGTTCTGCCCCTACCCAATCATCTTTCCATGTTGGCCATACCTACCCAGTTCACTCTTGAGGGCATTGGGGAAGACGACATCAAAAGTCTTTAAAAAGTTAAGAGAGATGACATCTTCCGTGATTCACAAAACCACAGCTTCAGCAGTGTCACAGATGAAAACTAGATCAGCCCTACAGAACTTTTTTTGTCTTATCTATGTTAGCTTTTAGACAGATCCTCTTTTATTTCTTTTAGGCACTTCTCATATATAGGATATACCTCAAAGGTCTCTGACTGGATAAGAAATAACTCAGTCTCATCCAGCTTGCAGAATAACAACTGAAGAACGAACCTGTTCAGAGAGAGATTTGAAAAGGCATGGCTTACTGCTAGATAACAAATTTCAGATGTTTCATGGAACATGTTCTAAACCAACCATAACTCTCCACAATTTCAGTGAAGCCATTGTCTAGTCAAAGAAAACCATATTGAAACCTGTTGTAATTATTTGCAGGAACACAGCACTCCCCTTGGTTGTAATTTCATGCTGATAAATCCAGTAAACAACATACCATCTTCCAACCAGCAAGGGATTTCCACTTAGTTTAAAATTACAGATGAAAGTTCCAGCTTGAAAAAAGGACTTGTCTATTAGATAAGCTTCTCACATAATGAGATGGCATTTCTTTGAATAAATGAATTTCTAAAAGTGTCAGTAGTATCTGTCAATCAGGCAGGTTGGTTTGTGAAATATTCATAGGAACTTTGCAGTAATCCTTAAACTATGTAAGCCTTTTGAATTTTCAGTGTGTCAGCTACTGCATTTAGATTTGCTTGTACAACTCACTCACTTCTTCCTGGAAGGGGCTACAGGAAATGTTAAAAAAATCACGCCATTGGGAAGGTTTCATTATTAATCTTAAACTTTGCAAATTGTCAATTTTCCTTAATGCACCTCTGATTTTAAATGTGAACAACCAGCTTGCACAGAGCATATTGGCCATACTTTGACTTGTACATAAATTTACCCAAATTTTCTCAGATAAGCCTATTCAAACCATAAAATAATAGTAATTTATTTATGAATAAAATTATAATATGCCAGAGAATCTTGATGTTAGTAGAAAAATAACTCCTAATATCATATTTTACAGTAAATATTGTAACTCCACAGAAAGCTATATGCCATCCTGCTAGAACTCAAATTTTTTAATTATAAATCATTAGCTATTCAAATAGTTGAGCATTAGAATAGAAAATAAACAGGCCTGTAGACCAGAATAGTTTCTTTCTAAAAGCAAGCCTGAAAGAGATTGATGTTTAAGATAGACTTGCCCTGGAAAACTGTGTCTTGTTAAATATGTGTAACAGTTTATATTAGGAAATCTGTTTTTAATTTGCTCATAATTTATCCATAATTTAGTCATTAGGTTTGACTTGCATGTGTTGGAGTCTGAATTTGTCTGAAACCCTTCAGCATAAAAAAATCACACAGAAAATAGTACTATGGCAAACATTGTGTTTTGTGCTGTCTCTATTTATTGAAATAAATAACAGTTTTGATAATCGCTTAATTGAAAATCATCCTTTAGAGCAGCATATTCAATCCTGTCAGGAGGGCCACTTGGCACTGCAGGTATATGGGGTATTTTCCCCCCCGTTCCCATAGACTCTTCAAATTAAGGAAAGGTGCAGATCCCTAAGAATGTGAGTTACTGTAAGTGAGGAGATGGGCTCTGTGTCCTCACCTGACATACCTTCTCCCTGGACTCAGTAGCCATGACTATACTGGTAAATTAAACACGTTCATAACCATTCTCTGCAAATGAATGTATGCCACAGAACTGCAGAACTGATGAAACCTAGGTGAGCAAAACCTCATTTTGATGATCAAATGTTGTCCTTGAATTAGTACAAAGGACTACCACCTAATCAGGTTCTTGTATCACCTCCATGGCTATGATGGAGTCTCTTCCACACTTAGTTATGACCTAAAGGAGAGACAGAAAGAGCAGAGTATGACTCTAGGGTGTACAGGACTCTGAATGTGCTCAAAACACTTTTTTCCCATAGGGAATTTCATGGCAGCAGAGGGCTATGGACTTATGGAATTAAATAAGGAAAACTGATTGGTTTGGGTACCTGGGACACCTACTTTCACATACAGAAAGGATTTGCCAAATACACTTATTCAATTAATTTACAATAGTATCAAAACAATCCAAGACTCATATACCTGCACGTCCTTAAAAGCATCCATAACTTCAGAGAGACCATCTGCTCTTTATTGACAAGTCTGGTCTTTCACTTGGATGGGTTCTTCGTGTGAAGGAGGAAATGCATCAGACTTGCAAATTCTCTCCTTTGATGGGGATTGTTTTAAGCTACCCTTTCTACCCAGTAATGGTCATTAAAAAATTTTTTTAAAAAAAGGCAAAAAACTTTTTGAGTAACTATCTGATAGAGAATTGTTTGTCCTCTTTCTGAAAGGAGTTACATTGCAAAAGGCATTGTTTTACAAGGCTATTTAAATACTTACCTTATAAAGCAACTTCATCCCAGGGTGAAATAGCATAGTCATGAACCATAAATGACTGCGTAACAAGCCTATCTAACTCTGACTTGTAGAAAGTAGAGAAGTTTTAATCAATATGTGTAATCTTGTAGTATGCAATTTATGCTAAATTTGCATGCATTTTCCTTGAAAGTGTCAGAATCTGGCAAAACTTTAACATGTACCTACTATTTATGTGGCAAAACTGAATTCTTATTTGGTGCCAACTAATTAAAATCCCTCTACAGTTGAGGGACAAAAGTTAGCCCCTTCCATATCCAGCAAGGGCTTAGCATGGCTTCTGGATATTGTGTTATTTTGAATCACAAGCTATACCCACTAGAAAAGGGAGCAATAGGTATCTCCCTATCTCCCTCTCTCTCTTTTTTAAAATAAACCTCCTTGATCTCTGTATACTAGGAGTCAACAGTGTTATACAGATTTCTGGCAGTGTAATCATGTTTAAAGTATTTTGTAGCAGTAGATGCTTAGCAATTTAGCTTTCTAAAACCATTATTGCAACTTCTTAGCCTTTGTACTCTATCCTTTATAGGCAATTTGACCAAGAAAAGTTTTCCTTTTCCTGCCTCACATGTAAATAGAAAAACACTGCTCCAGTTTTGGGGCATTTGATCAACTGCTTTCCTAATTCATTTCCTCCCAGAGTCAAGATGCTGTATGGTTGATCACAGCATCCTGCCCCAGTCACCCACCTTCCAGCACTCCCTCTGAGGAAGGCAGGCTCCTATCCTGCTGACAGCATCACACTAGACTATCAGCTAAAATGCCATGCAACTGTGATCCCATTATTTTCCCCTCTTACCAGTCTTCTAAAATCTTTCTCCTTAATAATGCATAACAAACCCACAGATAGTTTGTAGCCCAGAAGTGAGATACCCCTGATAATTTTATTTAAATCTCAGAGACAAGTATTCAAAAAGTCCAGGCCTCTGATACAGAACTCTAAAGAATTATTAAGCCTCCTCTTTCTAAATAAGTGAATCTTTTTTGCTTGTCTGAAACTTTAGCTAAAGCTGACTTTCAAAGTAAAAATACTTTGCAACTTTGCACATTGATAACTGAGTAATGAAAAGCCCATTAAAAAAAAAGTTCACTTGCTTTTTTTATCTGTTCTTTATGAGAGAGTTTTGCCTGGCTGTTATTTGCTTTCTCCTCGTGTCCTGCAGGTGACTGCAGATGTGTAGACAAACCGATTAGGCAGACTAAGAAATGCTTCTCCAGTTACTGTTATTTTTCTTTGCCACCTCTGGTGGAGCAGGAAATGCTCTCAGTGGCAGTGATGTCACTGCTGGCTGTGGCCGCAGTGATAAATCCTTTTGCACAAGTCCCTTGTGCTACTAACCCATCCCCGGAGGATCAGGCACACTTCTCTTAATTTGTAGTATTTTGTGTAACCCAAGGTATGAAACTTGAAATCTATAAAGTTTTTCCATATTAAAATAGTAATTTAAAAAATTAAATAGAGATCAGAGAAAATGGTTAAGTCAGAAAGGGAAAAACGTGAAAGAAAATAGCTGTAACTTCCATAAGACCCAATTTCTTTTTTCAGTTTCTGACAATAAAAGTCGTCATTGGGTTCTCTGAAACATGATATAACAGAGAAAACATTTCAGAAAGCACATTATCATTTTCTGTAGCACTGAGCAACTATAACTTTCAATGCCAGTGGGACATAAACGTTGTTTGGAAGAAAAATGAGTCATGCGGTCTGCTTCCACGTTGCTTTCTGTCTTTAAGATCTTACTTTCTCCTTCTCTATGCCTGTATAAGAACTGCATTTTGGACCAGAGCATCAATCATTCTGCATTCCAGAAAACATCTTTCTGGAGTTGCCTTTAGGGATGTATGAATGCCAGTACGTCTCCAAGTAACCTTCTGTAGTAGTCAAGCACTGTAGTTGCTGTCAGATGACCTTCTAGCTGCATTTGTTCAGACTGTGATGCAGCATGGCTAAAGTAAGCATGAAAAAAATCAGTCAAGCACCATGCATCCTGTCAAGGAATATATGTCTCAGAAGTTTCTGAAGTTCATTAGTACCAATGCTTTTGCGTCCATGATGATTGGAAGGCATCTGAGGCAACATTTATAGGTAGTAATACTACCCTTCATCAAGTGGAAAAATGGATAAAGCTGTCCTCAGTCATTTTTCTACTATTCCATCTTATGCTAGTTCTCCTGTTCAGCTATAACTTTGTTGCCTCATCATCCCTATTTGAGTCTAACATTGCTTTCCTCTGTTGCACAGTAGTTCAACTCAGTATTTGGAGTGGGGATGGTCCTTTTACAGTATTATCAACCATCACTGCAATGGAGATACATTGCTAATAATACAGCTATGCACACACCCTATTATCTTGACAAATGCTGCTTGGAGGTTTACAGATCTAAACACAACTGGAAACTTTTACTCAACTTTCACTGATCAGCCTACCAGGACTTAAAAATAAAACAATCAAACCCTGTTCACTGCACCACTGCATCTTCTAGTCTGTGGCCAGAGGCCAGAGAAAGAGAAGGCTGTGTTTAAGGACGGTCCTCAGGGGTATGATGAGGTAGATCATTCACTGTGAGATTATGTTTGTCATTAATGACAAAAATGACTCAGAGTGCAAATAATTCCACAAAATGGCATACTTCATTATTCACACCTGCTCACTCTCTTCTGTGAGTAGAGATACCTACACAGTAGAACTTTTTTTCCATAAACATACATGCTTGAAAATTGGATGTTCACCTTTACTAATCATAGAATCATAGAATCATAGAATAGTTTGGGTTGGAAGGGACCTCTAAAGGTCATCTAGTCCAACCTCTCTGCAATAAGCAGGGACATCTTCAACAAGATCAGGTTGCTCAGAGCCCCGTCCAACCTATCCTTAAATGTTTCCAGGGATAGGGCATCTGCCACCTCTTTGGGCAACCCATCCCAGTGCTTCATCACCCTCACTGTAAAAAATTTCTTCCTTATATTTAGTCTAAACCTACCCTGTTTTAGTTTAAAACCATTACCCCTTGTCCTATCGCAACAGCCCCTGCTAAGACATTTGTCCCCATCTTTTGTGACAGGACAAGGGGTAATGGTTTTAAACTAAAACAGGGTAGGTTTAGGCTAGATATAAGGAAAAAATTCTTTACAATGAGGGTGGTAAAACACTGGAACAGGTTGCCCAGAGAGGTAGTGGAGGCCCCATCCCTGGAAACATTCAAGGACAGGGTGGATGGGGCTCTGAGCAACCTGATCTAGTTAGCAGTGTCCCTGCTGACTGCAGGCGGGTTGGACTAGATGACCTCTAGGGGTCCCTTCCAACCCAAAACATTCTATGATTCTATGATTTTATCATTCTATGATTCTATGATCTTTTTTATAAGCCCCCCTTAAGTGCTGAAAGGCTGCAATAAGTTCTCCCTCGAGCTTTCTCTTCTGTTCTTTCTGGTCTGCAAGTGCACATTGCTGGGTCATGTCCAGCTTTTCATCCGCCAGTACCCTCAAGTCCTTCTCAGCAGAGCTGCTCTCCTCTCAGTCCCTTCATCCCCAGCACCCACGCCTCCTTGTTACTTGGAGGAGAGAGACAGGACACAGCAGCCCATCTCAAGACAGGAGCCAGAGCAGGCTAGATGAGTTACCACCTAGAAATAATTGTCCCCCTCCCATGGCTACATGCAGAGCATAGGGTAATTGAAATCTGATCATAGGTGCCTTAATGAGGCTGGACCACAATCTATTGGTTCATTACTCTCTGTCCAGAAATGCTATGACTGTGCAGAAAGAGAGTAACAAGCATGTCCCTGCCCAGAGGCACAGGCAATCAAGGTGCAGAATCATTTTCAAGAATCATCTGTACAAATACAACCAACTTTGCTGTGTCACATAAAACTGTGGAGAAATAGCATTTCTGCAGATTCACAGAATGATCTTAATTGCTAGTAAAAATCTCAACCAAACAAGGGACTATATATATATAAAATTGTAGCTTATGAATAAAAAAAAAAAAGCAACTGTCCATTTATGGAAACGTTGAACAGGAATTGTATTTTACACTTGTATATTGCATTTATTTTTTTTTTTTTAAAGTCTGCACCCTTCTGTATTTTTTTCATTTTGCAATCTCACGTTATTCTAAAAGGTTTGGGGAAGGATTTGATTCTTGCTACTTTTTTAACACTTACAAAAACATGCTGTCTAATCCCTTTATCAGTCTTTAAATATGCTTTTCCATCATCTTCAAGAAATCTGCTACCATGCCCCAAACTCCCGTTTCCGATCCCCACTAAAAATATTTTCTAAAAGAACTACCTAACCAGTTATTACATGAAAAACAACTACTTAATTTAACACCACAAAAATAATACTATAATGACACTTTTTTAAAAAAATATGATCATTTTAATTTCTCAATGGGATTTGTTTTCAATGTTGGTGTCTCACCTTTAGTTCTATCTCCAAGTACCACTTTATGAAGTAACTACTCTGATAATCATCTACTTAGCTTTAGCAATTTAAGAACAGGCAGAACAAGACAGAAGACAGTATGTGTCAGCAAAATAATTCCTGAAAGGTCTAGTTTTTCAGGACTTCCAACTAAGTACTATCAGAATTGATTAAAGAATAAAAAAATGTTATTCAGAACTTTGGATTATTTTTAAATACAGAAAAAAGACTCATTTTCCACGTGTTTCTCATTGAGAGAAAAGAATTAAATTACTGATATCTTTCCCTCTTTTTGGTAGTTAGAATGTTGCTAATGTAAAAAAGGAACTTTCTGGTTTATTACAGCAAAATTCTCAGTTCTGAATCCACTGAACTTCCTTCGGATAGATAATTCTCCTAACTGAGGACTTAAAACTAAGTTTAAGATAGGGTTCCAGAAACAGCAAGAATTGAGACTATGTAATATTTCATATCTGGTTTTGAGACTTTTTTTTCTCCCAGCTTATCTGTTAGCAGTGATGAAGAGAATGTGTAACCTACATTCAACTCTCATATGCAAATTTTATGTGAATAAATTGGAATTATGCAGAAATTGTCTGAACAATCCTGTGAGATTCAATGATGATCAATTACTCCCAGGAAGATAGCATCATCTGGGAAAGTATCGTGTCAAGACTACTTAAATAGTGATTCCATTTTTAAAGGTAGCTGAAAAAATATTCAAGCTCACGTGGGTTCTGTTTTAGATACATTTATTCATTTTACAGGAAAAAAAAAAAGTTTAAACAGATTTGAATTCATCCAGTCTACTTATAGACATTTTCTGCATTTCTTCTAGAAGTGCAGAAATCCTCAGCGTAAAGTAACAGGCAAGCACATGGCTAAAATATGCGGGCGCCCTGTGGGAAAATGGCAACATTTCTTGCTTTGCAAAGCACTTAGTGTGAGTCTCCATTTCCACGGGGTGGGGGAACACCTGGATTTAAACACATTCTCAAAGTTAAGCACTTGCTTGAGTGCTTCCCTGAATTGAAGCCAAATCGAGGGATATAAAAAACTAATAAAGAGAGAAACTAAGAATAAATTTAAATCCATCTAGCATGCACTCCTGGAGATTTTGTGAAGTGTCAATTTAATACCTATGTATTTCTGACACCTGTATAGTAACAGCACAAAATAAACATATGAAAGCTAGAAAATGAAAGTTAAGACATAGATCCAGCATTTGAACAATAGCTTACTTCATACCCCAGAAAGCCAAATCTGACTTGCCTGGGCTAGGAAAATCAGAATAGAATGAGGACAAAGTTGAATAGATTTCAAAAAGCATTAGAAAGAGAGGTTATATACCAGTGATGTTATAATCCATGAAATTAAGTATTTCTCTTGGTTTCATGGAACAAGTCTTCTAATGAAGAAGCACATGCTCCTGTGATAAATGACGGCTGATTAAAGATCTGTGTGATTTTATGTTAGTTTATGTAATCCTGGTTATGTGACATAATTCATCAGCTTAACTATTCTTTTGTCTGCTAGAACATCTGCTGTCATCTGAAATGGTGCCTGTCGAATCTGAAAAGTTTGAAGCAGATGGAAGCAACATACATCTTCAGCTTCTTTCTCTTAAAGCAATATGCTGCCATAATGCTGCTGTACAGCAGGCCAGACACCATTGACAGCAGGCAAATTGAACACAGTGGCTAAACCCATGAAGCTCATGCTTATGTTTTAATATCAATATTTTACAGGTCAGTTGCTGAAGGGGCCATAATTGAGGTTGTGTAATCTCTTTCACATCCATACCCATTGGAGTTACTCTCTCATTGTCTCATCTCACATGGCAGAATTTTACAAATTCTGTTTCTTCTGAAAGATTGGAGCACATGCTAATAAATACAACAGCTGCTAACAGCAATGAAATGGCAGGGGGGGAGGGGCTAGATGGAAAGAGTACAAACAAGAATACTTCTTCAAAAGTTCAGTTCAGCTTACAATCTGAGGCTGAAGCTAGAATTTGCAAAGCCCTGTAGGATCTTGAAATGCTTCGTAAGAAGGCAACACAGAGCATTGGTGTTTCTTTGTGAATATCATAAAGTTAGCTCAATGACTTACTATTCTGCATTGCTCTTAGGAGTTAGAAACACTCCTGTACAGACAGCTGTGCCAATATTATGTCTTCAGGTTACAAAAGCCCCCACAAACATAGTACCTTACTTTCAAGATGATGGTAGACATGATAGTGGGACAAAAATGTAAAAGGAATAATGCCAACAGGTTGTGAAAATGACTATATCAACAAGCAGTAGAAGTGGCATGATTTTTTTCCTCTTTCTAGGAGGATAAGATGACATTTTGGAAGAGTCACCATTTCAGCAAGTTCAGCTCTGGTTGTACTTCTGCTGCATTGTTGCCTGTCACAACAGTCTTAACTTTACCACACTCCCCCATGAGTTGGGAAAAACCCTACTGATTTGGGCAGAAGAGATGCTGGTTTTAATGCAGATCCAAACATTTACATCTAAAAGTGCCAGTTATGCAACCTAGTGCTTGCACATTTTGGACTGCTACACAAGCCCTGTGGAGCCACAGGGAGGTGGCCACTGCTCAAGGCAGAGGCTCAGAGCCCCCCCTCCACCACCTCGGTGCACGGGGGGATGATTAATAGCACCCATAGCCATTCTATTCACTGCAATACAGCTCAAAATACTCCATGAGTGGAAAATTAGCCACATAAAGAGGGAAAAAATACACTGCAGCCATACCAGTTTTACACTGGCCAACAGACATAAGGGATTGTGAACTGTATGGGTAAACAAGTGACAGCTGAGACTGACTGAGCCCCTTAGAGTCCATCTCAACAAGGGACTGAAGACACAGAGTAACTGTAGACAAACTAATAATACAAACTATTAAATTAGTTTTGCTCATCTCAGTAAGTTACCTCTTTCCTTTTACTCCAGTTACCTTTTATTCCAGAAAAATACTGTTAAACATGATGCAAAGCAGCAAGCGTAAAGGAGCATATCACACTTTGATTTCAACAGACATCAACCCCAAGTTAAGAGGGAGAAAAAGCAGCTTTGACTATAGTATGGTTATGGTAATAATAAAAGACCATACCATACTGCTACCAGATTGCAATACATTGTAGAGCAAATTTCTTCCTGTAGCTTCAAATGTACTGAAACTATACAATATATTTTTAGAAGTGTATGAATATAAACAGTCCTGCTCAAGAGAAATATAAGGAAGATTAACAGTTTACAATTATTTTAAACAACATAAGAAATACCTTCCTTGCCAGGTACTTTCACCAAAATATTTACAGAAATTTTTCTTGCCACAAACCTTGTTAATCTTTTCTCCCCATTGCTGGTATTCAAAAAGGCTTTATGGACATGTCACTTCCTGCAAATAAATGTGCAAGTCAGAGGAATGATTTGCATGAAATAAGTACCATGCTATTCTCTTGATTACAGGGAAATCTGAGTGAATCCATTTGAAAAGTCTCCTTGTGAGATACAGCAGGGGAGCTCAGTAGCAAAAATATGTTGAATAGCAGTAGAACAAGATTTTTTTGTGTGCGTTCCCCCTGAATATATATCATACCTCCAAAATAGGACAAGTTTCTCTATGCCTTTTAGTAAGCTATTAAGAATATATTACAATACTTATAAAATAATATTAATAAACATGTATGAAGTGAGAAAAAGAACCTCCCCAGCTCTTGCTGAGCTTGAGAGCTGGACCTGGAGAGGCAGTAAGAAGCAGTGCCTGCCACAAGAGCTTCACTTTTTTAGTTTCTCATTTTGCAAGAGAATTTGCAAGAGAAACATAAAGTTCTCTGCAGTTTTCTTTCTTGCTTTTTTTGTTTTATGTTAATTCCCTTTCATGGTCTTTCTTTGTTGTAAGAAAGGAGTGACCGGTGTTCAGATCTACCCAGAGATCATCCCTCCATCCTTCCTCCCGGACTGTGTAGCCCTTCCTTCTCCCCCTGCTCTTTTAGGCAAAGCCATGCAACTTGAAGAGGTGAAGTGGGTGTCAGCAAGCCACAGAAAATCAAGAGGTTTTACATACTCCATGGCTGAAAAAAAGTTTCGTTTTACCAGGATTACCTTCCTGCTGTAAAAAGCAAAAATGTTGTTTAGAAGGAGCTCGGGCCTCAAAGAAGGCCTTGACTCAAGTGAAAAGTTTCATGTGGCAGTCTTTGTGTCTTTTAGTGTCAGTGTCCATGAGTATTTTGTATACCAGAAATCTCTTCTGACTCCATGTCCTGGGTGATCCCTAGTGGTTGTGACACAAAAATGTTTTGAAGGGTACATATTCATGATTTCTTTCCCTTACTGCCACTTAGCTGGTCTTAAGATAAAGCAAGCTGAGCAGAGCCAAGATCAACCTTAACTTAGCATGCTGAGAACAGCAATATTTCTTTTCCTCACCATCTGCTACTGCAATCCAATGATAGAAATTATAAAGTTAAAGAATTTTCCTCAAAAAAACCCCCAAAGTAGATTGCCTCACAAAAGCAACAGCTACCACTGGTCTCTCATGTTCTGCCTGAGGAAAACCATATTAACCTCATGGCAGCAAGGGTATCATGATAGTAAAAATTACTCCACGTGCCCAGTCCCCCTCCCTTAGCTTCTGCTTGGGTTTTGCAGGTGAGCCCGGTCCCCTGGTAACATCCCTAGCAGAGGTCAACTATACCAAGAGGGATGGCAGGTTTGAAAAAAACAGAAAAAAATTATTAAAGACCCTCTAAATATTGTTCTTTGTGAGCATTTGTAAAATGCCATGGATATTTTGCAGTCACCACTAGGAGAAGGTAGGGAGAGGAGAGACTTGCAATTAGAAATGAGAGCACAACAGAGGCTTTCATGACCTTGTTGTAGAACACGAGACGGAAAGCAAGAATAGTCCCACTGAACTACTTGGAGAATAAAAATAATACTATGCCTTAATATTTCCCCATTTCATTTTCTTCCCAGTAGGAGCTGATGAGTAGTGTGACAGGGTACAATAGAGGAAATTATAATTCTCTTGTTATTACAACTACTACATAGTAATTGGATGGTAAGATAGAAAAGGAGATAGAGAAGGCAATGAAGAACACAGCTATAGCAAAACATCTTCAGCAGAATTTTGACATAAAATAATAACAATCTCCCTTTATTTATGACGTCAACAATGAATTATCCCTTGGTACAAATGTAAAGCCAAAAAATACTTTTTACTTCAGCTTCAGTCACCTACATAATACATCATTATTTGCTAAGATTGTCAAGTGTTTCATAGGGTCTAACAGTGATCAATAAATGCATCAAGATTAAAAAAACAGATTTAATGTATCGAGCTAAATAATTCAATGTATTCCATTTCCAGGTGACTTAGATGAATTTATTTAAAATAATTTCAAAAGGAAAGGATGTAAAAAAAAAAGTAAATTAATCAAAATGTTATAGACATTGATATTATCAGAATGCTAAATTAACTTGGGATTGCATCCTCATATAAAACTGTGATTATGTGAATATACAGTGTGCTCTGGGTAAGCAGCAGGATTTATGCAATCAGGTGAAAGAGATGTAGTAGGGCAAGATAGCAAATAGGAATATTACAGGGCTTTTATTTTTAAGTGATCCAAAGCTTTGCTATAAGGCATCCTAAATTCATTATTTTCACCGTATTCTAAAATTACCAATTGCTTGTTGCAGGTGTACAACTTGACTATATCAGGAGGTATGTCTGCATGATTCATACAGATGGCCCAGGTAGTTCAGGACAGGTGCAGCTGCTTGCCAGCAGACAACTCCTGGGAGGTTTAAGGACAAACTAAGACTTTCTTTTCATAGAATCATAGAATCATTAAGGTTGGAAAAGACCTCCAAGATCATCAGGTCCAACCGCCAACCCAACACCACCATGCCTACTAAACCATATCCTGAAGTGCCAGGTCTATACACGTTTTTTTAACACCTCCAGCAATGGTGACTCCACAGCCTCTCTGGGAAGCTTGACCACTCTTTTCAGTAAAGAAATTTTTCCTAATGTCTAATCCAAACCTCTCCTGTTGCAACTTGAGGCCATTTCCCTCTCTCATCCTATCACTAGTTACTGGGAGAACAGACCAACACCCACCTCACTATGACCTCCTGTCAGGTAGTTGTAAAGTGTTAAGGACTCCCCTCAGCCTCCTCTTCTCCAGACTAAACAACCCCAGTTACCTCAGCCACTCCTCATCAGACTTGTACTCCAGACCCTTCACCAGCTTTGTTGCCCTTCTCTGGACATGCTGCAGCAACTCAATGTCCTTGAACTGAGGGTCCTCCTCCTTTAGCCTGGTGCCCTTTTCTGGTGCAGTCAAAACCTCTTTTTTTTCAATCCACTTTCACCCCAGCTGTCAGTGAAATCCTTTCCAGGACCAGCTCCAGGTCTAATATTTGGAATGTGAACAGCCTAGTTCGCCTTTGGTAAAAGAATTTCTTGAGTCAGATTCTCCCCAGAGCACTCACTGACAAGGATATTCCTTGACTGCCACCAAAGGACTCGGTGATTCAGTGGCTGAATGAGTGCCAGCTGCTTCTGAAAGAACAAGTGACAGCGTTTGAGTTAATGAAAGAATTGCTAGGCTTTCTTCTTCTTAAAAATATTTTAAATATAAATATATATACAGATAATTAACATAATAGTATAACAGATGTTTTTATTCATTCTCTCTGCATGAAGTAAAAATTTACTTCAGCAGGGAGTTTCAGAGGAGAGTGACAAAGACCTGTGGGGAGAAGATAGAAGCACATTTAAATTTAGGAACAAACAGCTAACCATGTTTTTACTGACAATTTATAATGTGTGATCAGAACCTGCTGGTACTAGATGAGAGAAAAACTATGAATCCTAACATTTTAACCATTTAAATTAGACATAGAAGCCCTTTTGCAGTTTATAGAAATTAAAACCCTGACTTCACGTTACTGCAAGAGGGTTTGTGGTACTGATTTTCAAGGACATGGTGTTGGCCATTGTCACTTTTAAGTGTTAGCTCTTCTTATTAAAGCACAGATGAAAACCAGAGGATAAATGAAAATATGTACTAAGTATCTCTAGCACGCTTTTTATTTGAAAAATTTGGCAATTTTGAAGTTCTTTTAGGCTTCACTTCAAAAAGTGAAGGAGAGATGACAGACTGAATCACTGCAAGTAAAACAAGAGGTGAGCACTAACGCACCTAATGCATGGAGGTACTCCTCAGTTCAGCTCTTTCCTCCACTCATGACATAATGGTATCAAATATATTTTGATTTTGTTATCTTTTAAATCTTTACAATATGGGTTGATCACAGCATCCTGAACTTCACCTAGCTGCACAAGTTCAGAGATGATAAAGCCAGAGAGCACCTTCCTGTCTTTACAGACTAGAGAGACCTATCACATCTGTTTCCCACTCTAAATGGGCATTATATTATCGTGCCCAGCTGATTATCCGGTCTGCCTCCTGGGTCTCTTTTCTACTCATGGTGTCCTCTTTCTTCCCTGCTTGGCTGGCCCTGAGTGGGGCATGCAGGCACAATGCTGTCTGGGTACCCAGGGAGAAGAGCGTGTGGGCACTTTCAGGCAAATTACAGAAATGTGCTTTGAAATCCATTGTCTGGAAAAGTTTTCTCAGAAAACTGCAAGAGCTGGAAGTGGAAGAGCTGGAGAAACAAATTCAAAGCTAATGCAAAGGTGGATGAACAGAATTCATTGTAATCCAATAATTTGGGAAATGTTTTAGCTACTTTCACTCCGTCTGTCAATCACCATGTCATCTGCATAAAAACAAGCCTCCAGAGAAGGAAAACGTATTCAACAGTCTGCACTAGCTTCAGGGACCAGTGTTATACTGTATTTATTGTACAATTTGAAATCCATGCTCATAAACTTCCTTAACCTCTGAAGGTTATAATTTTGTAGCATGAAAGTAGTGTTTTCTCTCCTGATCCCAGAAGAATGGTATTTCCAGAGAAATAAGAATTAAAACACTATGAGTTGTACAATGAATCTTACATGGTGACAGAGAGATATTTAGCACATGTACTGAGCACTTGTCTCAGCCCTTTCCCAGGTAACACCCGTCAAGAGACAGAAAAGCAGAACGGCTCAGCTTGCCGCAGCACCCTGTGGTCCACAAACAGGCACTACACTGTGCCTGACGGTGTGGAAGCCAAGTGGCCACCAGCCAGATGGCCCATTTTGCCATCACAAGTTAGCAGCCCCCTTGTTTGACCAGCAAGAATTTCTCTCTCTCCCAGTTCAATTACGCCTACCAAAAGGAGGTGGCTTTTTACTGCATGAAGGAAGTAAAAGGGAACTTAGGGACATGGTTTAGTGGTGGACTTGACAGTATCAGGTTTATGGTTGGACTCAATGATCTTAAAGGTCCTTTCCCACCTAAATGATTCTATGATTCTACAAAAAACTGCAGCAGGAAAGAGCAGAAATATCTCAGCAACCTCAGCTGAGATATTGCCCTGGATCAATCATCTCCTTGAGAACTGCAACACTTTTGCTCTGCAAAAGCTCTTACAAGGTGCTCTCCTTGAGTAAAGTGCTCCTGTTGATGCTTCTCTGAAGTACATCAAAGAATAAATGCACTGTCAAATCATTTTCACCAGGGCTTGGTGTGAAGCCTGACTTCCTCTATCCCAGATTAACTATGGAAAACTAAAAGAAAACAGAAAGCAAAAAGCAAAAGAAATGGACCCCTTTTAGGCATGACTTTCTGTACCCACTGATACTAGAAGAATGAATCATAAAATACTAACAAAACCACTCACGAATTGTATACAGCAAAAAGTAATGTTTGTTCATTTGCATACTTTATGTAGTAATACCAGCAATAATTCCATTCTGTTTAGTTAAAAATAAGCCCCAAATTTAAATTCTATAAAGCCAATTAATAAGCCACTGATCAGCACACAGCTGGAAGCAAGATCAGTTGCCCTTTGCTGCTTGTTTGCTGCGGTCAAGGCACTCATTCAAACAACTTAAATGTTTACAAAAATGGCAGTTGCACAATCAACCTCTTAGAAGAACTTTTGAAAGCAATTTATAATGTTTTTGTTTATTTTCTAAAGAACTGTTTTATTCAAGCTCCCTCACAGAGAATATTTTTCAGCCTTTAATGATTTCTAAACATCAGGAATTCCTTTCACGCCTGGAATTTGTCTCAATTACTGCTCAGATTTGAAGCCTCACTAGGTCCTAACAAAACAAAAGACAAGAAGAAGAAAAGACAAGAAAGAACAAAACAAAAAACAAAATGAGATTTAACATTCTTGTCTGCATGCCTATAAAAATATCAACCCATATCAGTATCCTTGTTATCCTAGTGCCAGCTACAAGAGAGAGAGTCAGATTTTCTCTGTTTGTCAGTTTTACGGGGCCTGACCTACAGAGTGATCACTTCCTAAATGTCCAGGGTAGGTCTCATCTAACCAGGATGGTACTGTGTGCATTATAAAACTGCATTTATGAACTTATGAACAGGTGTAGAAAAAGTGGTCCTCTTAAACACAAACTTCTCCTTGTAAATCTAAGAACTAAACAACATTATCCAACTAAACTAGAAAAAAATTTTCATAAAATCTCTTAAACATATACTCAGGTATCTGTTACAGCAGATGACACTACGGCGCTGATTAAACTAAAATTCCTGTTCCAGGGATTTGCTTTGCAGTGGTTCCAAGCTCTTTTGCTCCCCCAGTGCTAATACAGTTACCAGCCGCCCCCGTTATTACATTTTTTCAGCACAGTTTGACAATGTTCTCTTTGGCTCTTCTCTGTGTGGAGGTATGACAAAGTGAGAAATAATCACAAGCAGATTTTTGCTTGATGATTGGAACCACATTGTCTGCCTTTACCTCTGTTGAAGGAAGGCTTTGAATCCCAAGCAGAGGCCAGCAGCTGGCATGGCGCAGAAGACCAGATGACAACCTGTGCCCCAGAAGGCTTGCTGAGCCAGTGTGCACACATTGTCTTCTGGCCAGCATTCTAGTTAAAGAGGCTAAAGCTCCTGACTGACCTCCATTGGAAGATACTTTTCAGTCACATCTGCTGACCGACCTCTCTGAGGCAATCTGTCTGTAATTTGCTTTAGTCAAAATTAGTTCGGTTTGTTTAAGCAGTCAAAACACAGTATGTATGCAAGTAAAGTAATTTGAATTGTAGCAAGTTTGAGAAAACACACAAACATCTCCACTGGTAAGTCAGGCAATAGTGATTTCTGAGAGAAAACCTGAGCAGCGAGGGCAGTATCATAAATTATAATTTTGACATGGGGTTTAATTTATACAATCAGCTATAAATAACCACAAATTGCCTTTAGAGCATGCATGTGGGATGCAGGAGACTGAAGCTATGACCGAGATGCCACCTTCACCTCAGCATGTCAGAGAGATCAGTACTTTCAAAGCAGCTCACCCCTTCCCAGCTGTGGTTTCAGTACCCCTTAAATAGTCATTTCGGGGACTGGCACAGCACTTTGATGTAATATGTGAATTGCCCCTGCCAGCAAGCACAGGAAGGGTAGGATAACAGCAGGGACTCTGACCCAAAATTAACTTACCAAATCCAGGGATCAAAGTCCTCCTTTCCTAGCCGTAAGTCAGGCTTTGCTTGCCTCTGGCTGCTTGCAGAGAGATGGTGAATGATGACCCTGGGTATGGCTTGTTGCTGGACACTTGTTACAGCAATTATACTCAAGAGTAGCTTGGTTTTGAATAACCATAGCAGCCTCTGAAAAGTCAGTCAATCATGTCACGGTTTTGTGGTGTTTGACAATTTTTTTTTTAATTTTACCTTTAAAAATAATAATAGTAAAAAAGTGTACACTGGCCCAGTTTCTCTTGTAACTCCTGACTGCTTTCTGTTGCTCCAACACCACAAACCAGCTGTATGCTCTGACAGAGCAGCAAGCAGCCGGAGCACACCAATGAATCTGATCCCAGTACTTGGTCACTTGATCTGCTCTCAGTAAGGTATTATTTTCTATTTGCCAAGACTAACCCAGACATAAATATAGAACATAATAATTTTGCATGCACTGTGGTACTTTTTAATCTTTAATGTAATCATCTACTCCAGAAAAACGATTTTCTTTTCTTCACAGGAATCATTGAACCTCATACAGAATCATAGAATTGTCTAGGTTGGAAAAGACCTTTAAGATCATCAAGTCCAACCCTTAACCTAACACTGCCATCCCACCACTAAATCATGTTCCTAAGCACCTCATCTACCCTTCTTTTAAATACCTTCAGGCATGGGGACTCGACCACTTCCCTGGGCAGACCATTCCAGTGACTGACAACCCTTTCTGTGAAGAAATTTTTCCTGATGTCTAACCTAAACCTGCCCTGGCACAACTTCAGACCATTCCCCCTCATCCTATCATCCGTTACCAGGATATGTCTGGATTCCCCCATCACCCACGTAGTTGTGTGATTACTGAACAAGCAGTTGACATTAATATAATGAACAAAGACTCAAAATCATAGCTTAAGCATTTTTCAATTAGTGGGGTCAAGGAGCTCAAGGTTTCGATAGCATGACTGTACTGCTGAAGCATAAACCTCTGGCAAACAGATATATGCATTCCTTGCATCTTTGCATTTATAGATACATTTAGAATCTTCTAAGAGCACAAAATTAAGTTAGTGTTACTGTCTTGTCAAGCTGTAGTCTTCAGACCTTTTGCAGTAATGACTGACAGCTGGTCTAATACTGGGTAGATCATCCAATGTTTTCTTCTGCCCAGGAAGCATCCAACTTAAATTTCATGTGCTCCACTTGTTCACCATTCACTTTGGACCCCTCTTACTTTCCTACAGTTTCAGTTACCATCCCACCTTGCCATCACCCCTGCCCTTTCTTCCCAGCTGTTTCTGGGCTCCTCCTCTTCCCAGGAGCTCACAACACTGTTTTTCACAATGCCTTTTCCAGAAGCAGCAACCTTCTTTCAGGGGACAGGAATTCAGCTGTGATGGTGCTCATCCCTGTTAGCCTCTGACTGGCCCTGTCCTTCCTGCAGGAAGGAGATCCCTTTGCTGCTGGGTGACACTATGGTTTCCAAAATACCACAGAAAGATAGATGTTTAACAGGGCTGTTAATCTTTAATGTGATTTAAGAGTGTAAATCCTCAGAGACGCTTTGAAAATATGACTTTGGGATGCCTCTGTAGCTTCAACACCAACATGGTGTTGTTTGATCTGGTTCAGACTTACAGTGGTGCAACCTCTTCCTCATCCTTCTCTGTAAAGATTGTGCTTAGTAATTTAAGGAAAAGCAACCTCACAAGCTGAAGAGATTCAGATAAGATTGCCTCACCATTTTCTAATAGGAAAGCAAAGAGCCAAGTAAATATTAAAGATCTTAAACTTAATGAAACAGACAAACTTGCAGCCTGCCAGGATAACCAGGGAGAACCAGACAGAAATTTTCTTTACTGGCATGGCCCAGGGTGGTTCGTGCTGCCAGCCGTACAACAGCTTGTCTGCGGAGCAGCTGGATCCCACCCTGGCTTTGTACAGAAAAGATGTAAATTGTGAACGAGGCCAAGCACAACTCAAAAATAAAACAATGAGATTCACTTGCACTGTTTCTGCATTAAACAAACTGTGGTTTTAGACCCATGAGCTAAGTGTGGGGACACTCACTGTTTGAACATAACCAGCTGGGAAGCAGCACAGCCACGGCTTGCCATAGGCAAGAGTTTTCTCTTAGCTCAGGGGTCTTGATCCCCTGGACATGCATTCACAGGGTTTATGTAAGTCACTGTCCAAAATCATTATTTCTTTTCCATTTTGCGCCTAGGTTACCAAAGCACATCAGTGCCGAGCCATAGCTCTTCCTCTACTAGACCCTGGCCCCCACAGAAGAGATGGATCCTTTTTCCCTACTGAAACAAGGGTATTAAATCCTACCCAGATCTAGCATAGCATGTCACTGACTCAAATTAACTGCACACCACAAACGGTGGCTGAGACATCTGGCCATCTGGTCTCTATGAGCAGCAAGTGGAATTAGGTACTTTTTTTCTCATTTGTCCTCTCTGGAGACCACCGACATGTTCACGAAGAGGTGAGTGGCATGTCCTGCATTCCCAGAGTCTTTCCACATCACACTTGTGTTATACCAATTGCAAATCTGTAGAGGTAGGAATTATTTTCACAACTAATATTACCGTGAAAATCAAGCAGAAGTAAAAGAAGACATTTAAAATAGGAATTAAAGCAATTGCTAATGCAAGAGTAAGGAAATAAGTGGTTTCTCTGAAGAATCAAATTTCTTTACTTTAAAGCCATGTTTGACACACATCTTCCCCAATACCAGACACATGGTTTGACAAAAAATTTCCGGCCCTTCAAATAATGGCATTTTCCTTATTGCCATCAACCTTAATCCAATGACCTGGACTTAGGATCAAACACATTTGATCAAATACATTTTGTTGTTTTAAATACATTCTTTATCACTTAAAACACAAAAATCTTGTTCCTGTCATTACACTCACAGAGATTGCATCCCAAGCCAGATAAACTAATGGACACACTTCACCAGACACTTCTTGTTCATGGGTGCTTTTGACTGTACCCAGTCAACGTCATTCTATATCCAACATCCAACAGTGACACTTAGCAATGAATTTCTCAAAAAAAGCTCCACTTCAACAAGCATTCTCCCCAGAGAGAAACTGTGGGAGATGGGAGGAGCAGCCTCTGCATGCAACTGTGGCTGGTGAAATGATGAATCTTTTCAGACCATGGCACTGACCTCCATTCATTCATATTCAAAACAGAAGAAACTTTGAACTGTCTATAAACATCAAAGACTCACTGAAAACATTTTTCCATTCACTGCCAATAATTCCTTCGTATGCCTGCCAGTGAGTATCCCATTGCCAGATGGACAAGGCAGACAGAACAAGCCAGTGTCCTGATGATTTGAAAGCATGTGAAATACAGACAGTTTATGAGAAATTGTCTCTCCCAAAGAGTTCTGACAAAGGGCAGGCACTAGAAGCAGCCTGGCTGGCTTGCTGAAATGCTGACAGTCCATCCCAGAACCAAAAATTACTTTAATGCACTAATATTTGATGACATAATTGTACCAAAAGCGGAAAGCATAAACCAGAAATAACTCAAACGTATAGAGCTAACCCCAAATTCAGTTAATGGGCACTTTTTATACTCTCTTCTCTATCCCCCAGCTTGTAAATAACAGTTATCTCTTTCTTTAATTTTCATTCTATGTGTGCAAGCGCACATCCTTTTTTTTCCTTTTTCCTTCATTCCTATCCCATTCCTAGAGTGATCTCTCTGCTGCTTACCTGCATTGTTTGGTCTTCATGGCTGGCCTGTGCTCCAGGTCAGGATAGCTAAACCAAAAATGAGTGTTTGGCTAAATGAAAAATTAATTTGCTCAGACTCAGCTGTACGCCTGCTCCTACTGTGGCCAGCACCATAACCCCTCAAGACCTTGCCCAGCAGTAGCAATTCCTGCATGGCCTGCTGCCCAATCCATTGCCAGTTACCAAACAGGACCGTACCTTGCCTGCTGCACTGCAGTTTATCTGGCTTCCTTGACCCCAGGGAGTACTTTTCTAGCTGTACCAGTTCTTGCTGGGACACAATCTCTTGGAAGCAATACCCTGGTGGCATTTGTCACCACAGCCATTCAGCTTCCGTTATTTAAACTGGAGGGGCACTTCACCAGTTGCTGATTCTGACACAGTCCTCCTCTAGTACCACATAAATTTTAGCATAGCTCCAAATCTGGACTTAAACCTTTTGATTCTTTTCCTAAACTTGCAGCTAACATATTAACATCAGCACTGATCCCATGCTTTAGCATCTGAACCTGAAATGAGTGAAAAATGCTATTTGCAATTCTGACAGTCTACCTATTTATTTCCCTCTCCCTGACAGATAATTTAAAAAGCCTGATTTACCTGTTCTCTCTTTGCTAGGTAAATGAAAGGCAATTGAGATGAATCAAAATGTCAGAATAACAAAACCAAGGGAGAAGAAGAACAGCCTTTGAGAAAATAGAAACTTTGAATTTCTTTAAGGAACTAGTCTATGAGCATGGCCATCTTCACAGCAAATCCCAAGCAACAGTGCTTTCCACAATTTCTCCTCTCTGGTCTGTTACAGGCTGTGATTCACAGCTCCTTTTCTGGAGATTTGACATTGTCATAATTTTCTCATGAGCCTAATGTGTGAGAAATATTTCTTGAGTGACTGCTCTACATTTCCAAGGTTTGAAATGCAGCCTGACTAGAGAGGAGGTGGGATTACATGAGTTCAATTTTTCCTTGAGACTTCTTTTTTTCACCAAAATATATTTTTTCTATGCAACTGCTGTATTGTTTTATTTAATTCCTACAAGCAGGCTGCTACAGCTATATTGCTACAATACATCAGAAGCAACAGCTTGTTTTTTTCTAATAGCCACTTCATGTATATTGGGAGAGTCAGAGAGGACTCCGGTTCAACCTACTTTAACAGAAAACACCATACACAAATGTGACCTGTGTAAACCAGGTTGCATCATGAAAGACAGTGTTAGGCTGAGAAGTGGGAAGAAATAGCACAAAGCAATATTTATCACTGCAACTCAGGAGCCAACGCCATCAAAGCCATTATGTGGTCACTCCAACACACTTCACATTATATTTTAACCCATAGTCTGTATAATGAAGTAATTTCCTACACAGCTTATTGGAAAGCCAGTGCTATAGCATCTTCTTGCTTCAAAAGACTTCTGTCTGTTTACCTTTTTTATTTTCACCATGGTTCTCTTGTATGCGATAATGGATGGACAGTTTTGTAACAGAAGAGGTTCTGAGCCTGCATTAGCTTTGTACTCTATTCTGTCTATTGCACAACCGAGTATAAAACACCTTTTATGTTTGGTAGTGCTGTCTGTACACTCATGTAGGGTAAAGAAGTGGTTTAAGGACGTGAATTGGACTTCCTGAACCTACTACCACGCCCCTTGTTAACATCTACCCATCAGTGGTCTTTCTGGAAAACAGCTTTTAAACCACAGCCTGTACTAAGTCATGGTCTAATATTTTAGAAAGTTGCTGTGACTTCTTAGATATTTATTAATCCTGACTAAATTTTCTAATGAGTGTGCTGGATTTTGTACAGCTGTTTTCCCTCTAGTCCCTTAAAAATCATAAAAGAAAACTTTTTTTAATATCTTAGTAATTTTTCCTTCAGATTTCCAACTTTTAATTGCCTTTTTCATCCATTCTTCCTTCAGCAGCAAGATTATTTTGCTTTTCTATTCCACCTTTGAATATTTCCCAATAACCTTGAAACAATTTGCATTATGTTTAACCTTCCTAGCTGTAATACTAGCTGTAATGTATGTTTTCTTTCTTCAGTCAAGTCATTATATCTCAGTGATTACTTTGATAAAAACAAATGAATAAATCTCTTACAGAGTCATCCAATACAGCTCCTGTATAATCCCACATTATGAAGAGAATGTTGTTGTATGGTAACTTAATCCATCATACAAGCTGTTTGGAGAACTTTACTTCTCTTAAACCCAGCATTTCAAATGTGCATTAAAAAAAAAAAAGCCAGAGAAGGGGAAACAGTTCTTCACATCCTTTCACCAAAGGCACTAAATGCACCATTTGTGTAAATCTTATTCAATATACAAAACCTATACCAACAAAACCTATGCATGTTATCATTTACCTTTTGTGTACTTTTATACTTAAAACACCACAAAAGAAAGGCTTTTAATAGAGGCAGTCCAAGTATGAACCCCCCAGGGGGGTTGGACTAGATGATCTCCCGAGGTCCCTTCCAACCCTTGCGATTCTGTGATTCTGTGATAATTGATTGCCTCCAAAGGAAAGCTACTTCCTTCAACTCCTGATTGTGGATTTTCATCATGCATCTGTCAGCAAAAAAAAATCCAGACACCAAAAAATCTTCAAGAAATGCACTGGCATCTATTTAATCTAAAGTTATTTTGATCATTACATGTTTTCATAGACTTGTATACGAAAGAAATGCTATCATGTTACCCTAGGTCTAGGGTAGGCTTTCCTAGATCTAGGCTGCTCTTCCTCACTTATGTGATTAGTGACTGTCGTGCAGTAAAACATAGTTGTTTAACCTGTCTGGAAAATGAGGCAGCATTTTTTATCAAATTTATCTGTGTGATTACAGTCTCTGAATATGTCACATTTATTCCAAACTGTATTCTGTCACGCATCTTCTAAGCCTTTCCAAAATCCAGCTTGAGTTTCTGACATATAGCACAACTGTGAACGTTATTTGACTTTATTTTCTCCATTAGAAAAAAAGAGCAAAAAACAAAGGTTCTTTCTTTTTTTCAGTATCTTTGCACATCTTTGGCAGGTTGGGGATAGTAGGTTTGGGTTCACTTCACCTTTTGCTAGTTGTTTCTGGCGTGCTGTGTTGCAAAACATTGTGATAACAGATTCATCAGATTAGCAGAAAAATTAGTAAAAGAATCAATAAAAATATGAACATAATCTGCCTTCATTGTGTTATTAAGTAGCCAAATATTTATTTTTTTTAAGTCTGTCACTATTTTCTTTTCCATGATTTTTGAAATCTAAGTAAACCTGGCTTTGTAATAATGCTCTTCTAAAATGAGCAAGACTAGAGCGAACTTTTACTACAAAAAAAACTTTTAACAAAACACATCAAAATTGTAAAACTGTGAATTATCTTGTCTTGGTACATCCTCTGAGAATTATTTATTGTCTAGTGATAACATTTGTGCAGCTTCCACAATTCATAGAGTTTACTCCGTCGGGCCATTTTTTATAAGTAACTGACTACCGCAAAAGGAAATGAAAGTAACTTCTATTACAAAAACTGCCTTCTAGTTTAAATGTTCTCTTTTGATGTGATTTTGTTTTTCACTTGCTTTGCCCAACACTGTATTATAGCTGTGAAACTAATACAGGCCAGGTCGTTTAACTGAAGAGAGGTGGTTCTGCTGAACAGCTTGTCCATTAAATAAATGCCAAGCAACCTTTTGTTTGCCACAGATTTTAATAATATAATTTTACAAAGCTTGTTGGCTTAAAGACAGTGATTTGGTAAGCTATTCTTGACCAGTCCAACTGATACTCTGATTTAAATGTAGCCCAGTTTTTATACCAGGAAATAAGTTCTGTAAAGGCTTGCAAGGGCAGCTCAGCTCAAAGGTAGGGCAGGTAAAACTCTACAGCATGTGATATGACGAGCAACCATGGTAACAAATATAGGACAAAAACCTATAAAAACCTGATTTTGAGTGCTTGAATATCTAAGATCCAATAATGAAAAAAAAACGTAAGTACATTTTCAGTGCGTCATATTTTCAAATTCAGTTATATGTGTTATTTCCATTTTTGTTTTAAAATTTGACTTAGAATTGAATATTTAAACTTGTAATAATGATAAATATAATCCAAATAATGGGGATGAAGCTTGGAGAAGGTCCATGTAGGTTGAATATTTGGGTAAATCTACCTGATAGGAAACTCTCTGAATCTATGGAAACTCTCTGAATCTATGGAATATTTTTCCCATGGGAAATGAAGCCAGGTCTGCCTTGTGGCATATTTTAAACTAAATATGATAGCATCAAGACTGTTCTGAAACTTTCCAAGTACTGAATGACTGAATATATAGCTCATGAAAAAAATTCTTTGCAGATATTTATGGTGTCCAATCATCTTAGTTACAGCCTCTTTTTTTACAGTGAAAAAATCATAAAAGAATTGTTTCACTGTGTACCCAAGATTCAACTTCTGGCTGCAGGTTTCTTATATTCACAGAAGAAAAAAATTATGTCCTTATCCCAAGTAAATAGTATTTATTGCATTTGAAGTTGATACTTACTGAAGCAGGATTATTCCTCATGCTCATTTGTGCAGGTCTCTCTAAGCCAGTGATAGCAAGTTCGAATAATTTTCCTGGTGAACAATGTACCTGGTTGCTTATGGCTTCCAGTGGAGAATTTGGAGGTTTAAGGCGCAGTTATTACAACAGTGTTCCCAAATCCATTTGTTCATGTGTGGGAAGAAACAGGGAAGTTCACAGGTGATGATGCATCTGGTAGACTTAAACTGAAAACACAGCAGAATAATTTATTAAAACAATCTCTGAGCTGCAGATACAAAGGTAGTACTCAGTAATTACATTTAATTCAGACTGTTTTATGAGTCTATTAGTCATAAATCCAGCAAAGGAGCAATTGAGGAGATATGGAAGAAAATATTGCACAAATCTGTATTCTTTTTCTCTGATCATGAAGTATATGGGACCAAATTATTAAGGTGATATAAATTAGCATAACTTCAATGACATCAATGGCCTTATGCTCAGTTGCATCATTTGAGACTGGAGTAGCTGGCGTTTACCAAGGCACTGGAACCAGCTACATTTTCAGTAAGAAGGGTCATTTTATTAATACAATTTGTTTTTGATGTGAATAAATCAGTACATTGTTTCTTGCTTGTATGGATCACAAATCAAGTTACTGTGGTATTCCTGAGGACAATTTAAACAAGGGTACTTTTATTCACACTTTAACATATAATCATCCAAGTTTATAAAGGCAAGAAATTGCTTGCCATAATCTCAGTTGGTCTAGTGTTTGGGACTCTATTAATATTTAGCAGTCATTGGGGTAGCTATGCTGGTTTCAACATTTCAGACCTGGACTGAGCTCACGTCCATTGCACTACATGGTTGCACTTCCTATAGTCTTCTAAGAAGGCAAGTGCACAGTTTAGTAGTGACTGTAGCCAACTGTAATCTGATATCCTTGGGGTCAGTTCAGATGCTGACTCAAATTTTTACATTTCTGAAATGACTTTATCCTCTCAGGGTTGCTCCAAAGGACAGGTCTGAGGGAAGTCCTTCATACTGCAGGGAATAATCAGGACCAGCCTAACCAGCTGATCCTAAAAACTTTCCTTTTGCCTTTCCTTATATGTCACATTTAGCCCCATCCACATTTGAGCCTAGAGCCAACAATGACTTTTCCTGAGGAACATAGTCTCATTAACAGTACTTCCCTCCTTTGCCATGGATGACAGTGAGAATTACAAATACAAACATATTGCAGCAGGCATTTAATTCACTTTGTAGGATCACTATAGCTCAGACTATATCCCAACAAGAATTTCCTCTCAATGTAACATAAACTTAATTTCAAATTTCTAGCCCTGGATAAAATGTGTATTTCAACACTTGCTCTTTGCCTAGACAAAATTTAGAATATCAAATGTTTTCACAAAGTAAAAAATTCCAATGGTTTTAGTTCAAGTATGCTGAAATGTTTCATTTCAAGAGGGCTGACCAAAAGAAACCTTCCAGTTCAGTCTGGGGCTGATGCACAGCATTTCATTTTAAGCATGTTAAATTGCAATGCTTTACGTGAATTCAGGTACAAGCCACCTCATCAGACACTCTCTCCACAATTACACTCATCTTAGAGCATGTAACACAACGTTGTTCAGAGGGGAATTCTTCATTATGTCCTGGGCTGTGTAGTTCTCCAGGGAGTTCAGCTCACAGGGAAGAGTGCACTCCCAAATAACACCCTGGGAATTGCTAGGAAATACCATTCGATGTTATGCATTTCCATTTAACTAACCAATTCAAAGTCTTCGGATCTGGGTTGAAACAAAATGGTCCTTTTTATTTTCTCAGTGTAAAAGCTTAGACTTTATCAAAACTGCTATTGCATTTTCCATTTCTTATTGTTAAGAGAGAGTAACAACTTTTATTTCCTTCCTACCTATCTTTGGACAATCAACTATATTATGGGGGTGGAACCATATAAAACATTTAAAGATGAACAGTTTTCAAAATTGCCCTTTATTTTTCCCATTTGACATCTTAAAGAGCAATGAAAAAACAATGCAAGTCAGGTATTTAATTTCACACAGAAGAGCTGGTACAAATGACATGCTAGAAAAATTGGACCTCTGAACTAAAGAGCTCATTCACTTTCATTAGCCATACTTTTAGAGTACAGTTCTGGGGTTTTTTACAGGCAATTTTAATGAATTTTGTTATTTTGCCTCTGAACATACCAGTCGGTTCCTGGTTTATGAGCAAAAACAGAGGGAAGGCTGTACATCCGAGGACACCTACTCCCTTACAACATGTGTAAATTTTTTGCAAGATGCAGGTGACTCTCTGTCGAGTTTGCAGCGAGCACAGCCTGATCACTGCAGAGGCTGATAGAGATTTTGACACTGACAAAAATGAATAATGTGCCTCGTCAGCAAGAGAGCTACAAAACAAAACAGAAGGTCCTTGGAAACAGGTCAGTCCCCAAACTCCAAGCTGCACTTGAAATCTTTGACTTCTCTAGGTTAGTCTTGACTGGTTAAAAAGCAATTGGATTATTTGTTCCATTTTAATTTCTATTACATTTTCCATTACCATCTCTAATCTTTGGTGCACGTATCTGTACTACCTCACCTCCATTTTGATACAGAGAACTTGGTGTCATGTTAGTTCATTATCATGACATGTTGCTGTTGTGGTTTCTGGGTCTCCCTTTTCACCAGGATCAGTAAATCCTGGCCACTGGGGAAAACTGTGGAATTACAGGAAGCATCTGACACTCCCCATGGAACACTATTGAGCTTGAAGAGGAAAAGGTTTTCCCACTCCATTCTCACAGTTAGGAGCACTGTAGATTATACCTTCATTGGTAAACACATTTAAATTAACATGAAGCATCTAGCTCTATCTCAAGGAATGTGCACAATTTGTAACAAATAATCACTTCCCCCTGAAACAGGTGATTCACCTTCCAAATTTTGTTCTGTGAGAACAAAAACTGAAGACAATGTACCAGTTTGGGGACTAAGTCGGAAGGAAATTTGATATTATTTCAAAACACCTTATGCTACTTAGTAACACATTAACTAAAAACTTAGGTTTCTAGATCAGACCTATCTTTTCACAACATTGACCCTCTACTAGATCTAGCTTTAACAGATGAAATTTGGAAGGAGGATTTCAGAGTTTGCTCTCCCCCTAGAATTCAAGGTATGCATATGCATAGTAATACCAGCATTCTTTAATTCTTTAGGCACTGTTATTTGCAAACTTGAAGCTCTTCAAATTACGTGTGGATTTAATAGTCTTGCTTTTTCAGCTGGAGATGTTGCAGTAAAAGGTGATCATCATGTATTAAACAACAGAGCTACATTTATGGTTCAGGTCTTTTAACTTCCTCTGTCACAAAATCTTAGTCCCAGTCATTTCCTACCTAAAGTAATATAAATATATTACTTTAAATAACTTATTCTCTTAACAAATATTATGTTTTATGAAATTGCTCAAAGTATTTTACATTTTAATTATTTCTAGCTCATATCTATTTTAAATAAATTGACATGTATTGCCAGGTAGTTAAGACTGCTACAATACGGAACTTTCATAATGAACAAAAGTATCTTTTCCTCCTGCTTCACTTTTCAATTTCTTATGTTTGACAGAAGAAAATAACAGAATTTTTCCCCAAATCCCTCACATTTCTGTAAATAAGTAGAGTTTTGGATGACATTTCAAGTTACAAAAGAAGTTACAAAATTGATTAACATTCTTGCAGCTATTGCTAGCTTTTCCGACAGAAAAAAAAAGAACTTTTGCACAGATTCAGTATTTTTATCTCTACTTAGATTACAGTGGGTGCAGAATAATGATGAATCAAAGTACTAAAAAAGACAGACAACAAACTGAGGATAACACAGGAACTACATCACAATTTTTAAAATTGCTCTGCATTTAAATATAGGTTTTTATTACTCTCGTGACCATGTCTGCAGACCTTTCATTAGTAGTAAAATGTAATCTGATTGCTTTACATTCTAAAAATTATTGATTCATACCAATACTACTGATCTTCTGACCAGGCTGTATTCCTCAACTACTCCCCTTAAACATGCCACCAAGTGAAATTAGCAGTATGACTGTATGTGTACTGTCATTTCCCCAAGGCGTTGTGTTGCCATTATGATAAATGAATACATCTATGAAATAACTACATAAGTTCCACAGGACAAGTTACATTTCTTTGCTGAATGTCTTCTTGACAGACTGAATATCTTTGTCTGTAAGGCAGCAGTAGATGTGCTTTACTGTGTGAGTAGCTTCTCAGTTATTTCAAAAGGTAAATAAAACCATCTCTATTAGCACCAGGTTCCAAATATACCTTCCTGAGCCTCAGGGAAGCTTCCTTTAGTTTAAATCATCCTGCATCTGATTTTAGGCTCTGTCCACTGTAAAACCATCAGTCCAGAGTCTGTTGGCAGATAAGAGGACTTACAATACTATAAAACATATCAGGGGAAAAAACATGCTGTCAGGAAACCACTGGGAGCAGAGAAGGTGGTGCCCAAAAGGAGGTGGCTGGGATGGTAAGGTGGGAGCTGTTTGAGGATATTTATGGCTGGGAAAGAGGACCAGTGTAACTGAAAGCAGCATCTGAAGGAGCCCACACAAATTCTACCTTCCTCCTTATCTCCTTATCGCCTTCAATCACTGCAATTCCCCCCCTTCTCCCCAGTGCAGGGAGAGACAGATCCAAGGCCTCCCACCTTCTCCAAGCACCTACACCTCTGTCCCTGGGCCTGCCTCAGCCACCCCCTCCTGCCAAAGGGCTCCAGCAGCTGCCAGCCAAGGTACTGGGCCCTCTCCCTGCTCCAATCCCCTCCTTTAGATTTATTCTGTTCTTAGTCTTCAGCATATGTGTGAAAATGTATAGAACACTGAACTTGTTAGGAAAAATTTACAAAGGCTTCTTATCTGTCCATCTGCCATTGATGCTTTTGGGAAACTGGGTGCCTACCTCAAGAATTTCAAAACCTGTATAAAGCGCTTCTCATGTATCTTACTGCCTATTGCTGTCACATAGCACTTTCCATAAGATAGCCACAAAGCACTTCTTAAAAGGAGGAAGAACTGTTTAATCACTGTTAAAATAAGCAGTTACCAGTCGCTTCCTTTATGTTCTGTTCTGGTTTTAACAGCAAGTTAAAAATTGACTGTATACAACTGAAATGCAGTGGCATGCAAAAATTTTGTTTTATTAAAAACACTAGAATGTGAAGCCCAGAATGGAAACAAGAACTAAGATAAACTTAAGGTGTCTTCACAGATAAGATCTGGCATCAAAACATCTGGGTAGCCTCAGGAGATTGCTGTTGATGGAAATTACAGTGAAAGCTTCATAGAATTATCACAACTCTCTACATTAGCCATAAATAAAAACTCATAAAGCAAAGCCAAGCAGATGTTCTCTTCCTTCATATACTTACACTCATTATATATCCAAATGTTATTATTAATACTTAGAAAGTAAGGATTACAAAGTAGCATAGAGTGCAAGAATTCAAAAATACTTCCTTTGGCTCAGGATTATGCAGCCAAGCTTTGTGGACCATATGGAGTTTTGGACCTGCTGTCCATGCAAAGCTGATATGGGCACAAATGGCCAGAACATACCAGTAAATCAGGGCACACAAAGATCTTGTCATCAAACCTGTTTGGGATTCCTGGGTGTCTATTGTAAACTAGATCAGAAAACCATCACAAAAAGCAGAAAGTCTGGCATATTTGCTAAAACGTGATTTAAGGATGTATATACTGTACTAAAAGAAGAGATCATGAATGCAGAGAAAATAATAGAAATTACTTAGCTAGTAATCAAACATATTCACCAAATGACAGACTTAATACAGTCCATCTAGTGCAAAGCACTTTAACAGACGAAATGAATGGCTAGACGCATTGAAAGTATTCAGTCTAAAGCAGTGAGAAAATCTATAGTATTTGTTACAGGCAAATGCTACCTGTTCTGATTTTAAAACTGTTGAAATGGTCACTAATATTTAACAAAAAAACCCAAGGAAGCAGCCTGTGGTGCATTGTTCCAAGAGTTGTGTTGTATATTATAACATGAGTGCTGTACAAAAATTGCTAGGTAATCTTCTTGAAGCCCCTCTACATTAGAAGGTGTATCAGTCACTACTTACCAGTATTGATTAAGCAAACACTGAATGGTGAATACAACAAAATTCCATTCATTTCATTTCTCAAGTGTGCTTCTAGGCAATGCATCATTTCTTCCCCACTTGTTTACCTCTGCACCCTTTCTAACTTCTTTACACCAAGCAACAAAAAAATAGACTTGTTTGCAGATGTTACAAGTGACCTTAATATGTATTATCATTTAGGGAATTCTACTGAAGTAGTCCAAAATTCTTTCATATGCTGAATCTAAAGAGCACTGAGAGAACTTTGCAGCAGTGGGTAATACGCAGACGTAGCCTGGCAGATCTCCCTCAACTTGACTTGAGTCAGCTAAGCTTCTCCTCCTCATGAGTGCTTGAAACAGACTCAAAAACCTGAAAACATGTATCAAGTGCTGTTCTTAAAATGTGGCTCCACTTTTGATCACATTGAAGTATAAGAAGCTTATCTGATCCTTCTGGATCTGCATAACAAATTTTCTCATGAAGCTTCCCAGCTCTGCAAACATCATCAGTGTTATCATTAGGAGCACAGCCTTTCTCACAGTACTTAGGAACTTGCTTTGCTAGAGTCAGGAAGGGAGGTGCTATGAAAACGGAAAATAACACAAAATAGGGAAAGTGACTCACAATATATCGAGTTCTTAAAAGATCTTAGATGAAATAATAACCTTCACTTTCCAATAACTGAAGCAAACCTTTTATTTAGGCTCAAACTGAATTTATTTCACATAAACTGGCTTCTGAATCACTGAGAATTACTGCATCTACTGTATGTCCTGCCTTTTCTATGCTATGGGAACATATACCTCCCTGTAGAATTTCCAAAGCTATGAGAGAAAAAATATTAGCTAAAGAAGAAATCACTTCAGTATTTCTTCCGTTCTTTCCTCATATGGTACAATGGACATCTCATTTGGACTTAAGCAGTGTAAGTCCAAAGCAACTACTTGGTTGTCCTGTTTTCATGTACATTTGAGTTGGAAGGATCAAGCAATAGGGTCTTCAGTTTCTTTTGATAGATATGTTAGCAAGGTTAAAGACATGAAGAGAGCAGGCAGCTACAGACAACAAAGATGTAATTAAATACAAAAGCTTCAATGATTTGATTCCATAACAGTTTGTTTTGTTAACTGGTCACTTGCAGCATTTTGTTGCAGTGTTAGAAAATTTCCTGTGGTGTTTATTCTAACTGAAATTGTGCTCTCTCACCTGAATAACTCATGTGCAGATCTTGAGTTACATCTGGATAAGACAGTAATAGGAAATTTCCAATGCACTGAAGTCACCTAAGATTAATATTCTCCTCTGTCACTGTTGCAACATCTTGTATCTGGTGCCTTCACAAGGAAGCAAACTCATGCAGCCAGTTTTGGAGCAATGGTTTCCAAGACATCTTTTCTCCCTGAGAACAGACTTTTCTCTTTATATCTACCATGTTATTTGTTCATTCAAACACCACAATACACTAACTTTCACAAATCGTTAAGGAGTTCAATGCACTTGAAAAGTTCTTCAACCTTATTCTGAATAACTGCAACTTGCTACTCTTAGGGGAACTTAAAACAGACAGCAGATCATTTAAGCACATGCCTGACTTGAAACACAAACCATTCTCTGGGGCTCAAGGAACTACTGAAAGATATAAATACCTGTGTGAGTGCCCTGAGGACTCAGGACTTGTGGCTTCTTGCCTGGAAGTGCAGAGACATTGCCTTCTCACCTGGATACATGGGGACCTATTCATGAGCATTTGCAATCAAGTCATTGACTTCAGTGAAATGGCTAATGCTCTAAATTAAGTATCAGCTTGACTTCCTCTATTGAAATGAGGCCAGAGAAATTAAGAAAGGTCTCTAGAGTATTTAATTAGACACCTCCAACTCTAGCTGTGTAACACAATTAGCTGAGCTACTGTGAGAGTCAGAGGCTTTTTCCACGCCATCTACAGAAGGAACAGAGAGCAGGGAATTTGCGATGCAACCAAAAAGGCATGCACGCTGAATGCACAGCTGCTTAGAGCCAGCCAGAAGGAAACAAGAGGCCCAAGGATGTATGTTTAAACTCCTGTCCCTCTCACTAGGAAGCGGTCCTCACTCATACAGAAATTACGCGCACTGGAGATGCAGCCCATGGAGCCCCAAGGCCCAGATTGGGCATTGCAGGTTCCTGACCACTGCAGATGTCTCTGTAGTCCTGCCTGGTACCAAACAAGCTTCACCCACCTACGCACTCAGCCTGGCACAGGAATGGAAAGGTTTCGTGTGCTGTTACACAGCAGTCAGGGAAGGGCCAAGTGGCAATAAGAGCTGTGTCTGTGCAATACCTCCCACACCCGCACGTAGGACGGTGGCTAGGGGCTCCCAGGAACCATTGTAACACACCCTGAAATCTGCTCTGCCACCTCCTTGTATGTCAGCATGGAAAGCTGAAATGTGGCTGTGCATTTCCCCATGGCAAACTCAGCTGTATCTGTCAGAACAGTGCAGAACCTCCAGTACTTTGAAAAACAGCAAAATGTAGGAAACGCAAAAGTGCCTACACTTCTAACATTTCTCTGACAAATTCCATCAGTCATTCTGTTGCCTAAGCCTTAAGGATTTGCTGCTGGTTAAGAAAGAAAAAGTTCTACAATGACAAGATGGCGATAAAGGAAAAAGGTCCTAAGTGAGGGAGAAAAATTTCATTTCAAAGCTAAAATCAACTTCCCACTTGTGCCTTTTGGGTGAGAGATATTCCTCTTCTGATCCCCAAGTTATAACACGTTAGAGCCAAGCATGAAAAATATATTCTCTCTCCTCTCTTTCTACTCCCATCTGTCAGTCATCATGAAAGAGCTGCAGATCAATTCCACTTACAGAGCAGCTCTTTAGCTTTTGGGACAGATTCTCTGGAGGATCCAGACCTGAGAGGACAAGGAGGTGCTGATACCTGCCACGTTGCTTGCACAACTTGCTTCAGCAGTCACACTCCAGACTTCGTGGTTTATCGTCCACTTCTGCAGCCTCAGAGGGAAGAGGAGGATGAGATGCACATAGAACCCAGACTACAACAGTCTTCCCAGAATCCTTTCCATGTCGGTGATATTTTTTAGTGATCAAGAACTCCTAACATCACTTCTGTGGATTAATTAGTGCTATGGAGAGTATAAATACCTTTTTTCTTTTCAAATACAGCAAGTAGTCTTTAGATATTAGTACTATTTCTAGTGTAGAAAACTAAAGAGAGTGGAAAAGTACTCACGAGTAACTGGAAACTGTAATAAAATAGTAACTGTTACACATTTTCATACATATACCTAAACATACTAATGAAGGAATGATTCCATACGCTTTATTTTCAAAGTCACATGCTTTAATTAAAGCAGAATGAGCAAAAGAAGAAAACTGGCTACTCCATTATGGCATCACATGTACTTTGTGAGAGAGACACAAAACTGCTTCTCTATCTCAAAAAAAAAAAAAGATTATATAAATTACAGGATAACATTTTATGAGTAATAATAATAATGGCCATATATTATACTTTGCTTTTCATCAATAGGTATCAGGGTCAGACTTACTTTTCCTGTTTTCCAGAAGAGAAAATAGGGCACAAAAGGCGGAGTGACTGCCCAGGGTGATCCATCAGGCCGACACAGCTTTGGAAATTAAATCCAAGTTTCCTGAATCCCAGCCCAGTGTTCTGTTCTTAGCAGTAAATTATTGGATACCTTAGCCACCAGAAGACAACTTTACCCAATCATTCACATGTCTCTGAAACCAAAGACCCTCTGGAAAGCACAAGGTATTTGCAGTTCAGCAGTCTCTACAGTGTCTGACACTCCTATTGTTTGCTTTCTGACATCTTAGCACGTTTTTGAAGCTTTCATTCTGGAGGCTTAGGTATCTAGTCATTCTTTTATAGGCAACATTTTAATTCAATAATAATACTTCAAATGCAACAACAGATTTGACAAATGAAGCATCTGTGTGTAATACACCAATTAAATTATACATGGCAAAGGCAAGTCTGAGGCTGTCTGAGAAGAGATTATAGGAACAGTGTGATTTCAAAGATAACACTGTTGAATCTTTTGGAAACGTGTCTTTCCTTTCTTCATTAAAAGGTACCTTGTAGGCAGATGTCTCTGCATTTTTGAAGTCTGGAGACTCAATTACTTTACAGAGTAAATACTAGATAACAAAATTATAATCACTACCTGGACCATTAAACTTTGGTAAAGGTGACTGAAATAATCTCGGGAACCAAGAGCTTGTTTAGAGCACAGATATTAAGCAGCAGTAATTAAGTAACACAGTGCGAGTGTGAGCTCCAGGAGAAAACGTGTTACAATCAATTTTATTACATATCTCAATTACTTGTTTCTGTGCACTTCAGTTTTCTGCGGTAGAAATCTACCACCGTTTCTGACTTCCAGAAGCCTGAAGCACTACACAGATGTCCTGAGCCCCTTCTCTGGTCCTGAGACCAGCTGGCACAGCTCTGGTCACATCCACCCAGGAATGGTAAACTCAGCCTGGAAATAGGATGACCATATCCAAACTGCGAAGGGTTAATAGCCTCTCCTATATGAATTCCCAAACTGTCCCAGGAATTACCTGGGAGGCTGCTAATTAACCACAACTGTGCATGGCACTGTTTGAACAGTCTGACAGTGTAAGCAGCCTACTTCTGCACCCCTGCCTGTGCCCTGGCACTTTCTATTTAATAGTCAAGATGGAGACAATCATGACTTCCCAGCAAACCCAAGATGTTTCGGGCAGATGCAATGGACAAAAGAAGCATGGACAAAGGATGGACAAAGAAGAATGAGATGTGAAGAGGGAAGATAGAGCCAAAATTCTTAACTGGGAAGGCAGTGATTTAACAGTGTTGTAGATAAATGTGAGCAATACAGGATGCGATAATCAAGTTAGGAAAGGATGAGGGATGGAGCTAGCTGAGGGGATGGAGTGACATCTGCATTTTAGAGCTATGAGACAAGAGGAATCTTTGAAGTTCACAGCCAGCCCGGGACAGGCACTCAGCTGAAGGCAATGCTGAGGTCTAGGGAAGGTGATGCTGTTCTCAGTGAGCAGAAAGGAAGCAGTGGGCAGGGCTAAAGAGACACATGCTGTTGGTTATGGCACCACTAAGCTGGATCCCCACAAGGCAGAGACAGCTGTGGGTTTAGCTTTCACACATGGTCTGAAATTCATCTGTCCAGACTTAGATACCTGAGCAGCTAAGCCTCCCAGAGGTGGGGAATCCAGCAGCTGGGAAGGAAGCCTGCAGCTTATCTTCCAGATCATCCTGGATGTACATACTTCATTCAGAAAGGAGCCATCAAGGTCAAAAGAGAAGAAAAAGTGTCTAAAGAAGTTGCCCAGATGGAGAATGCCACCCCAGTAACCCACATTAAGCTAATCATCACCCTGTTCCACTGATGTGCCAGTGAAGCAGAGTTTCAATGCATCCAAGCTCAGGAGGCCATAGTGGTGCTAAAATCATTCAAGCTGCTCTCTTGGCCAAGCATTTGGGTTTAGAGGCCATAGGTGCTGCAGTCCTGCAAGTCCTGGATCACAGAAGCCACCCAGAGCCCCAAAGAGTCTCTGAGAAATAGGTTCAGAGGAGCCCCTCCACCCAACCATCATCTAAAGGACTGTGGAGAAAGGGAACAATCTCTGTTACAGTAGTCTAGCCAGCACGACAGGGCAACCAGAAAAGAGCCTGGTAAACTTTTAACTGTGGTTTTTTATTTGTGGAAGCAGACAAACCAGAAAAAAATTTATAGACTTCAGCATAAACACAGTCACTTTTTAACACATATATGACAGTATACATGTGTACACACACTCAGACATGACTTCCATGCTGGAATTCATCTAGAAACCCACATTTTCGGAGGCATCCAGCTCTGACTGGCTACATTGAAACTAGCAATCTAAACAACAGTACCAGCATCTTACTACACAATTGTAGTCTCTTTACTGCATAATCATTGGAAGATTATTAACATGGTATTGAACCAAGGGCAACTAACACTCTCAGGCAGCTCCTAGAGAGAATTTCAGGTTTCTGATGAGTCAGGAACCATTCCCACTAGGCCATCTGGGTACAGCCACTCTGTTTTAAATGATAAGGTAATTTAAAAGTATGGGCATGGGCAAAACATTCCTGTTGGTTTCAAGGCCACAGACCTGGGACTGTTCAGTGTACTAGTCCAAATAAATCCAGACTCACTCTCCTGGGATGAATAACAGTTTTTCTACTAGCAATTTTTCTATGTTTCTCAACAAAAGTCTAAAGCAGACAGACTGCATATTAGTGGCCAGAAGCATCATCTAGATGTGTGTTGCAGGTAGAGGAGAGTAGTGATATAATACATTCAGCTGGTCAATAGCTGACATTTTTTGGTTCTATGAATATTGCAATACATATGTAAACATTTGTGGAAAAAAGATGTTATGACATTAAACTTTGCCTGACAAAGTACGGTGCAATTTAGCGTGCGTTTTACTCCCTTTCCACGTACTGCCAGACAATCACATGGACAGGCAGTATGCTGGGGATTTCATTTGTCAAGAAGAGTTGCTAAGGAAAAAGATCTTAAGGACAGAGAAAATCCTAGAAGCTCTTCATGCTATGGGGTGCCAAAAGAAGATGGGAGACTTAGCAGCTGGATCCTGAAAGGGTCTGAGCTGACAGACAGCACATGACTCAAGGCTTGCTGTTTTATTTTCTCTCAACATGGAGATACAGCCCTCATGCTTTACTAAACTAGAAGTAACTAAGGGGCACACACACACACACACACACGATGTCTGTAATATTTGCTTCTAATATGTGAACCCTTTATTTTATCATGATCAGTTGTTTACTGGCCATAGCCACCAGTAGTGATAGGAGTAGCTGTGGCCTGATGCTGCCACATCTAAGTAAATGTATTGACAAGCATGTATGGTGATAATGTTTCTGAGGTTGGAAGGTGCTGCAGTGTATATGGATACATAACAGGTACAATCTGCTCCTGGCTTGTCACATCTTTAAGCCTCGAAGGGCACTGTTCTCTGATAGCAATTTTCCACGCTGTTCAGTACCAATCACTCTTCTAGAGAGGAAAAACAGACATACTGTGCTTTCATGGACAACTCTGTTCTGTTCTGAATTATTTCATAGTGTCTACATACCCTCTGAAAGAAAAAAATCTGGTTTTCATCTCTGGGGAGACATAACTCAACCCAATGGGCAGATATTCAAATGCCATTGATTGCACCAATGTTTCTTTGTGCTTATAAATATCTGCAGCTACAAAATTAGAGATTGATCTGAACTTCTCTAAGAAACTGGGAAAAATTAGAAATAACCTGAATCTTCCAATAAATAATGTATCACTCATTGCCCTTTAGGAAAAAGGGTGACTTTGATTCAAAAACCTCATGTATTTTATGCTTTGGTCTAAGAAAAACACTATTATTTATAGTGCGTTATGAAATAATGGTAATACAGAAGCTTTCAGGTGGCCAAGGAGGGATTTTTATAGCTCCAAGGCTTATTTATAATAAATATTATTTATTGCCCCTGTAAAAAGTTTTTAAACTATTATCATGTCTGATTTTTCTTAAGAATCAACATAACCATAAATATTTTCTGCCCTTGAATGTACACGTGGGATGAAGTTCCTCCAAATGCAGATATGCTACTATGTTACTATGTTACTCTCTCAGCATCCGTATGCTCCCTGTCCCCCATCCTTCCCACCCCTAGATTCCCCATTAGGCAAGCACAGGACACTGTCTTTGGGACAGTTTCCTCACTTTAGAGCGCTTTGGTGACACAGAAATGTAGGAGTATATTAGGGGAAGGAGGGAGGCAAGTCAGAGTATGGGCTGCAGTGTTTTTACCTGGCTACAATAAGTGCCCACACATGAAATGAAATGGCAGTCCTGAAAAAGTCCTATATTCTGATTTCAGGTTTGGCTGGGTTTCAATCACCTCCATCCCAGGAAGCTATGTACAAAAAGATTCTCCTGGCTTTACACAGGGCAGGCCTCTTTGTATTTAAAAAAATAAAACAAAGTCATACTTACAGCTACTTCATGGTTTAACACGTATTTAAATGATCACCTATGTTTCTAGAGACATAAATCCCTGCTTCAATGATATTTCTTTGTCCGGTGTGGGAGGACAGTTCATCCTTCTCTCCTCATATGACCAGCCTGCAGAATGATGGGAAAGGACAGAGATAAATTTCACACATCCAAAGTCTGTTCCCTAAAAGCCCATTGGCAGAGAAGATAGGGTAAATAACTGCTTACCAGCTGGCAGACTTCTTTCTTACTACCTACATTCAAAACATAATCTAGAATAAGGAAACCTATGTCTACTAATTTTATGGCTGTTCACAGCTCAGGGGCAGCTCTGCTATTAGCCATAACATAACATCCAGAGCTTTCCGTGGTTTAAATTACTTTCTTGCCTAGAGCAGGAGCAAAATCCAAATAATGGTGTCACTGCAGACCAACAAATTCATCCCAAAACACCAAAAAAACACAGTGACTAATAAAAGAGAACAAACCCCTCTAAATTCAGAAACTATGTTATCGCCTATCTGACTCACTGCTATCTTGGCAAGCTTGTATCTTTGTTTCTGGTTATTTATTTGTATTTATGACCAGAAATTAGAAAAGCATGAGAATTACCTGGGAAAACAGGACTGCAAAGGACCAGGTAAGTCACCACGCTTTGTCCTCCATAATCAAAAGAAATTATGTCATAGTTTTTAAGTCCATATAGGCTGAGAAGAATAGCCATTCCCCTCATGTACACGCAAACTACAAACAACATTCATCATCTACAGCGTGAGGCTAAAGCCCTCAGTGACTGCAATGCACTGAGGGGAGAAAGATCCAGAGGCTGAAGTCAGGGCTGCTGCCAGTTGCGGGTTCACCAGTGGACAACTCTCAAGGCTGCAAAGTGAGAGGAGGCACTACCTCTTCCTTGGCACCATGCCTCTCCCACACAGAAAGAAACCTGATAGAAGAAAAGTTATGCATTCCTGTAGACAGATAATTGCTGCTACCACTGATAGAGAGTAGCAATCAATTATGGTCTTAAGCAGGGACAAGCATTTCAGCATTGCTGACAGGGCTGGATTTAGCATGAGCTATACTAATTACCACCAAATCACACCAAGCTGCAGGGCAAAAGTTTTAAAAAAAAACCAAAAACCAACCTGCAAAATCTTGCACAGACATTCCTTGCTGCTGGAGCACCCAGTTTCTCTCTTCCTCTTTGCTATCAGCCACTTTGTTCTGCAGAAATATGAGGTACTGATCAGAAGTCAGGTATCTTTCAGGACTGGACACAGGTTGGAACATATAAATGACTGCAAGAGGTAAACAGAAATATAAAGTTGATGTTCAGACCTGAAGGTGAGCCCCTGGGGACACAGTGCGAGGTGGAGGAACAAGGAAAAGAAGACACACTTTTCTCTACCCATCTGGTGTCTCCTGGGTTTTCCTACAGGTGCTGGAGAAACTCACTTAACTCCAGGGGGTCACTGAAAGTGTTCAGAGTTCCTATTTTGAATTCCTCCTCAATATTCTGGGATACCTGGAGAGAAAAGTCATGCCAGAGAGACCACATCTTCTCCTGAACAAAAATCAGAAGCAACCCACTGAGTCCGGTTATACCACAGCCCCGAATGGCTGGAGTGCCTCACCTTCCTGCTGAGGAGAGCCTGCAATTCCCTGAACTCAAGATTTACTCCAGGAAGCAACCCTGCAGTATTAGATCTACATTTACAGCATATGCTACACAAAACATTAAGAGTTAGAAACTATTTTTATTTCTGTGTTCCACGGTTTTCTGCGTGAAGACTGTGGGGATGCAAGTGGGCTGATTTTGAATGAGTGGAATGAAGCGGGGCCACAAACACATGCTCCCACTCATTTTTAATGACTTGCTAATTTCAGTCCTTATTCATGCTGCAGTCACAGCCTAAATGGAGGAAGATTACAGGTGGCACCTGTTTGTTGAGCTCATACTGCAAAATATAACATTATCCAGTGGTGCCCTGATGAATTCCCATTCATACAGTCTTCTCATTCCCAGAACTTCCAAAACAACACCACACACATAGCTCACTTATAGTTTGTGCAAAATCACCTGAAAGATACGCAACAAAGATATGCAAATATGGCAGGCAATGCAATGACACTACTGTCTGAAAACAAATAAATTAACATACTCTTTGGAAAATCCGCTTACTTGGGCAAATCCTATTTTTCAGACAAAGAAAATGTCTCCTTTGTTTTTTCTTTTAACAAAGAACTATCTCTGAAAACTAAATACCTCTGCAGTCATAAGCATGGGATTTCTTCTTAGTAATCATAGCTAAATTTATTAGATCATTTTCTCTTCAGCCACATGTGCCAGTATACCTCCTGGCTGTTGTGACAGCACCTGAGGGCTGGAAAGACACACACTCTCAAGCACATAAATGCTTTTTCTTTCAACTCAAACTGGGGTGTGATTTGCTTGAACAGAAAATTGTCCAGTTCAGAAAGGAAGAAAGAAAAGAAAAAAGAGGGACCCTTAGCAGGCTCAGAGGATGGAGAAGAGCCTGCAAAGAAAAGATCCTTTCTAATAAGAAAGCCCTGGGGGGAAAAAACATCAGTTATTTTCACCATCTATTGCTGCACACTGTTTCTGTCGTGAGGCACAGCCAAGGGCTTCTGGTTCCACCAGGTTTTCCTAAGGGCCTGAAATTGCGGATGTTTCAGGGACAGACCCAACTCAATGTGAAACGGAGGGCACACAAAACCAGGGGACTACAACTGTATTATTTGGTGCAGGATGACATGATGAGCTGTGTCCATTTCTGTGTGGTCTCCTGAGTAGAAACACGAGCACGTACACCCTGGAAAAGGACTGGCAGTAAGTGCCAGATTCCCAGAAGGCACTGGACTTGCTCTGCCTGCACCAGCCTGGTCTGCATTGCCAACTCACTTCCTCATGGTAGGCATTTGCCAGCACCTCTGCCATCAGCAGCCAATTCAACAGGTAAAAAGAGCTGCATAATTCCCAAATAACCAACTTCCCCTTCTTCCATCCAGGCAGCAATCCAGGCAAAAACAGAGGATAAGGATCTGAACTAAGACCTGAAATAAAAAACATCCAAAATGTTCCACAGATCCAACCTATGAAACTTTGTTTAGTACAAATTAGAACGAGTTGTAAGAGTTCTGCCTTCTTTGTTGGTGCTATAGATCTGAAGATCAAAAAGAACTACCTTTCTTGCTTCCTTAATGCAAAATGTTACACCAAACCATCACCAACTTAGCTGAGGCATGTGGATCACAAGAACTAAGAGCGCAAGACATAGATCAGGCCCCAAGTGATCTAATCTGAAGGGCAGCTAGGCCAGACATCAAACCCACACTCTTTGCACTTAAATTCATAAAAATAAGACTATAAAAAGAAAATATATATACCACTTTTATAGAAGATATAAGAACATCTAAAGTAATAGGATTTATAGAAGAAAATTATTGAGGGACAAATCCATCACAAATTTTTCTTTGCATTTTTTTTGGATGCCACCTTTGCAATATTTGTTTTTCCCTTACAAAGCTTTTGGGACTTGATAATTTCTTCTTAGTGGTTATGGGTTACTTATTTCTCCCTTGAGTAATGGGCTTCTAAACTTGGTTAATTAAATTTTTTCCTATTTCGTATGGTACATACTGAAGATAAATGACAGAAGAGATGCTGCCTTAGGAAAGCAGAAAGAAGAGAGAGAAGGAAGACAGCACAAAAGGAAAAGAAGGGCAGTTAGTATTGCTGTCAGCAGTGAAAAAGAATGGCATCTAGAAAATCTGTATCTGTTGTGTAAGGTTCTAAATTTTCTGCAGTATTTTCAAATAAAGACTACCCAAGTTTTGGTGAGAAGCTCATACTTAAAAAGATATTTCATCTTATGTTTGAAAAAATGCCCAGAAGGAAGTATACATTTTATGAAGTATACAGCCGAGCCTTTCAATTTTTAAGTCAAAGAGAACAGTTCTCACACTCTCCCAATAAGTGAGATCAGTAGTGAGATCAGTGTAGCTTTAGTTATTTCGGTACAGTCAAAATCTGACAACAGGATAAAAATGCATTAGAATAGACACTAATGTAAGTAAATCCAAGGAAAATTTTGTGAACAAAACATAAATATTTTGTTTTCTTTATGTTCTTGACCACTGCACCCAAACCTCACATTAGTAACAAATAATCTGGTTTATTATGTTAAATTTTCAGTTTTATTTTGGCTATCTGGAAAACAACATTTTATTTATCCTGGTTTAGGAACTAGGCTATAAGAGAGAGGAAGAAAGAATTTTAACTTTGATGTTACTTCTCACAGTCCCATTCTTCTAGTCTCATATATCGTGCTCTCTCTTCTTCATGTCCTCTGAAGATTTTCTGAAGTCCAGACATCTACTGCTTTTAGTTAATATTTCTATTCCCATGTGTAATAAACCTGTAAATTGAACTAAACCAGATTTTTTGACAAATATTTCATTCACAGTTCATAAATAAATACAGTGGTAGCATTTTTGCTTAAGTTAATCTTCTTGTCCACATAAGAATTATTTTCCTTAGCACTGCCAAATCTAAACTAAATTAGCTAATTTAAATGAAAGCAGAAAAAATAAAATATTTACCTATTTTGATTGGCTTAATAGATTAACGTGTAGTTGAAAGAAAGTTTACAAATACCTAAAAAACTTGAATATGAACGACCAGGCTGGACTGTATCTACTTTAAAGTAGTCAGATTTTTTTAGGAAAACCTAATTACAAACTGATTTCTTTATATGACCCTAGTGAGAGAATTTAATGCAGTACAAGGAGTATTATTATAAGTGAAGATAGAAAGTTAACAAATCTGGACTGTGCAGTATGTAAAGGAAAAATCTTCCTGCTAACAAGATAAGTAACTTGTCACAGCCTTTCACACAGTTTGTTTGACCAGTTCACATTAAGCAGGAAAAACTGTAGTGGGTAAAGGAAGGATCCAGGCCTGTATACAGGAAAAATGTTTTCTGGCTTTCAGTCGAAAAAAAGCAGTGTGATGTGTCTGGTTAATCATGTATTTCCGAGATAACCTATTCTTTCTTCTCATTCAGCCCTCTGTCATGATAATGAAAGTTGTGACCAGCATTTACTACCTGGTCTTTTTTCACTGGAAATCAAAAACACTAAATCCACAATTAATCCATGTTGTTAACATCTATGCAATAAGTATACGGTGTTGTACACCTCCTAAGTGATGCTGTAAAATAACAGAGCTAGTCTTGCATGAGTTCTTTCCTTAAGCAGAGAAAACCTTATTATATATAAAAAAAGTCTTGTTCCTCAGGTAAATTACCTACTGCCTTTGCCAAGTCTGTGTCATTTGATCTCAGTGCCTACCCTTATTTTATTAGCATGCCAAATTATACTATGTCCATAACATCCTCTTCCTTTTCCTTCAGGAAACATGTGGAATACGAAAAAAAAAAAAAGGCACATTGTCAAAAACTATCTTAAGGAAAAGGAAAAAGGGCAAAATTCAAAGAAGAAATTGCAAATGAGAACTCCCAGCAGGAAAAAGAGAAGCATTCTCTCTACCAGCAATTTAAAGAGAAGCCCAAGTACCAGCATCCTTTCCCAAAAAATACTCAGTTTGAGCAGAGATCCATATAATAATTTAAATTGTATTTCCAGTTGGTCATGCAGGAAATTCTAATTGGTTTTAATATAAAGAAGGTCATTCCAGGAACAGAAACCAAACCCATAATATTTTAGGAACAGTTATTTTTGTAACAATACCAAAAACAGTATTTACACTTTTCTGTTGAGGTCTCTAAGGAAATACAGGACACCTACCATTCGCCCCAAGGATTCCCCAGAATCTAAAAGCTGCCAGGTTGCTTAAATGGCAGAAAATTTCCTGCTAGCATATGTTTTACATTTACAATGTCACTGCTACTTGACCCATCTGGCTGATGTCAAAGATTCCCCTTTCTAATATCCCTTGAAAAAGAGCCATCTGTGATTCAATATGGAAAGTATCTATAAAATGGCCAAACTTCATTAAATAAGAATGAAAAAGGATTTTGTGATGTGTGCATACCAATACAGGGGACGAGATACACACCAGTTTCTTCCAGAGGAATGACAGAGCAAAAGAAAGAAAAAAAGAGGAGCTAAATATCTCTAGAACCTGGAAAAGCTAAAGTTGTCCATACTGTCTAAGCAATATGTCAGCCTACCCTTCAGCTTCCCATGGCTTCCAGATCAAATGACCTGCTCAAGTGGGTGGCCGCTGCAGTTTAGGGCTGCTCCTAAATGTTTTGTTGGGAATTATAGTATGGCACCATATGAAATCTGTCAGGGGTTACTTCCCTGTCACCATCACTTTGGGTACACCAGCATAAGTGCATTTCAGTCTACTCCCCCAAGTTCTGTGGAAATGAGCTGAGTTTAAAAAAGGATGTTCTGAGTCCTTTTCTTCTGAGTGTGTAAAATATCTGTATTATTTTCACAGAACCCTAATCTCTTAAATTGGTTCATCTGTGCAATACTTTTGACTTAGTTTTTAATCTTCAGTGTATTATTTCTTGACCATGGGAAGATTTAGCATTTTTAAAAATCTTATGGCTAAAGGTTAGATTTGGGTAGTCTAGCAGAAATATTGTGCAAGCTGGCCTTATGAAAGTCCCTAAATTTATAACAAGGGAAGACGTACTGTTCTGCCAATGCCAGTTTGTCCCACTCTCTGAGGAGAAAATATACTATGATACTAGTTTACACACAATGTTGACTGCACTGGAGCTGGAATTATTAAAGAAAAACGTCTATTTTGTGGTTGAGAACAGAAAGATAAATTGCAGTCCGGGATGTTCATCCCAGATCAGTCATTCCCTTCATAAATGTGGGTGCTACTCATGGTTTTCTAGCTGATCTATCAAATGGCCTGGAGCATCTTTAACTTTGACAGTTTCCCCCTGGGAGGTGCAGCATCCTTCCTGCCCCGTGACAGGTGCTGGTGCCTCAGGCTCTGCCCTGGGTTTGCTGACGCTGGTTCTCGAGGCTCACTGGCACCTGCTGAGGGCTGCCTGCAGCTTCGCTGCTGCTTGGCTTAGGCATGAAAGCCATTCTTTGTATGACAATAACACCTATAAAACTCACTGTAATCAGTACAATCAGCCATGACCTGGGCTTCCAGAGCAATGAAGAAAGAATATGGTGCAAAAACGTGTTAGGAAATACATAAAAATTACCCAAGCAGATCCTAGAGTGAAGTTGAGGAAACCATTGACATCAACACCATCTTCCTCTTGGCAAAGGATACCAATGACCTTAGAACACAGAGGGGCAGTGGAAAGAGGAACATAACACCAGGAAAAGGATTAGATACGAGGAAATACACATAACAATTTTAACAATTTTTATTGTTGAGACCTTTTATGTTCAGTAACATTGTCATGGTTTAACCCAGCTGGCAACTAAGCACCACGCAGCTGCTCACTCACTCTCCCCTCCCTCAGTGGGATAGGGAGAGAATCGGGAAGGAAAAAAAAAGGTTAGAGCCGTGGGCTGAGATAAAGACAGTTTAATAAAAGAAAAAAATAATAATAGTAATAATGAGAATGGTGACAGAATATACAGAATATACAAAACGAATGATGCACAATGCACTTGCTCACCACCCGCTGACCGATGCCCAGCCCGTCCCAAGCCATGATCACTCCCTGAGACATGATCAGTCCCCAGGCAGTGATCACTCTTCCCACAACTGACCGACTAACCCCCCCGAGCATGACGTTATATGGTATGGAATAGCTCTGGTCAGTTTGGGTTAGCTGTCCTAGCTGTGCTCCCTCCCAGCTTGTTATGCACCTGGCCAAGCAGGAGAAGCTCAAAAAGTCATTGAGTTGTCTGAGCATTACTTGGCAACAACTAAAAACATCAGTGTGTTATCAACATTCTTGTTGTACTAAATCCAAAGCACAGCACTTCTATGAAGAAAATTAACTCTATCCCAGCCAAAACCAGGACATTATCCACCCCTTATTCTGTACCATTTACGTCATGCTTAGGTCCTACCCTTACAATACATTCCAATTAATCACCACCACCTTCCCATTTTTTAAAAAATATATAGACAGATAACATTCCCTTAGTCTATGGACCATCCCTCTAAAATGTCCATTGGGTTAATTTAGTCCATGGTTTTGGGCTTCATCTGTTGTAACAGTCTTTCAGGGCAGGAGAGTTGGGGTCTGGTGTTGGGTTGTTGCATGCTGAAGTCAGTTCTGGTTCCATCCACTGCACTTGCTCAGTTTCTTCAAAATTCATCCTTCTTAATCTGGGCGATTCTTACTGTTATACCATTAATAGGATATATAGCAATAGTAAAAATGATTACGTACTGTATTATACAGCAATTAACATCATACAATTCAGTTCATTGGCTATTTTCACCCAAAATCAAATCCCTTTGAGGTACACATCAGACTTCCCCGTCCTTCTGCATCACCCACCAAGTGGACCCAGGTCCCTGAGCAAAAGCAATCCCAGAGATGGGTTTGCCTTTACCTGAGGCAGGAGTAACTCAGCCTGTCTTCCCCAGCATGTTTTTCACATGCACTACAGGGACTTTATCCCCTTCCACAGTATGTAAGAGGCTTGATTGGGCAGGGCCAGCTTGGTTGGCAGATCCTCTAGTGTTGACTAACCAGGTAGCTTTTGCTAAATGTGTATCCCAATGTTTGAATGTTCCACCACTCAGTGCTTTTAGTGTAGTCTTTAACAGTCCATTGTATCGTTCAATTTTCCCAGAGGCTGGTGCATGATACGGGTTGTGATAGACTCAATGCCATGCTCTTTGGCCCATTTGTCTATGAGGTTGTTTCGGAAATGAGTTCCATTGTCTGACTCAATTCTTTCTGAAGTGCCATGTCACCACAGGACTTGCTTTTCAGGTCCTAGGATAGTGTTCCGGGCAGTGGCATGGGGCACAGGATATGTTTCCAGCCATCTGGTGGTCGTTTCCACCATGGTGAGCACATAGCACTTGCCATGGCAGGTCTGTGGGAGTGTGATATATATAGATTGATTAATCTGCCAAGCCTCTCCATATTTGTATTTCAGCCACCGTCCTCCGTACCAAAGAGGCTTTAACTGCTTGGCTTGTTTAATTGCAGTGCATGTTTCACATTCATGGATAACCTGTGCAATAGTGTCCATGGTCAAGTCCACCCCTCGATCACAAGCCCATCTATATGTTGCATCTCTGATGCTTGAGGTGTCATGGGCCCACCAAGCTAGAAACAATTCACCCTTATGTTGCCAGTCCAGATCCACCTGAGCCACTTCAATCTTAGCAGCCTGATCTGCCTGCTGGTTGTTTTGATGTTCTTCAGAGGCCTGACTCTTGGGTACATGAGCATCTATGTGCCGTACCTTTACAACCAAGTTCTCTACCCAGGCAGCAATATCTTGCCACAATGCAGCCGCCCAAATGGGTTTGCCTCTGCGCTGCTAGTTGCTCTGCTTCCATTGCTGCTACCACCCCCACAGGGCATTTGCCACCATCCATAGATATAGAGCACCGGCCATTTTTCTCTTTCAGCTGGATGGCTTTCACCTCTGCAAACTGACTCAATTCACCTTCTCCTTCAGCAGTCTCTGCAACTTGTCGTATAGGACTCCATACAGCAGCCTTCCACCTCCGATGCTTTCTCACAAGATGATAGGACCCATCAGTGAAGAGGGCATATTGCTTCTCATTTTCTGGCAATTTATTGTACAATGGGACTTCTTCAGCATGCACCACCTCCTCCTCTGGCGATATTCCAAAATCTTTGCCTTCTGGCCAGTCCATGATCACTTACAAGATTCCTGGGTGATTGGGGTTTCCTATTCGAGCCCGTTGTGTGATCAGTGCAACCCACTTACTCCATGTAGCATCAGTTGCATGATGTGTGGAGGGGACCCTCCCTTTGAACATCTAGCCCATCACTGGTAGTCGGGGTGCCAACAGGAGCTGTGCTTCAGTACTTCTGAAGCAGCTTGAACCCCTTCATATGCCACCAATATCTCTTTTTCAGTTGGAGTATAGCGGGCCTCAGATCCTCTGTATCCCTGACTCCAAAACCCTAGAGGTTGGCCTCAAGTCTCCCCTGGTGCTTTCTGCCAAAGGCTCCAGGTAGGGTCATTCTCCCCAGCTGCAGTGTAGAGCACATTCTTTACATCTTGTCCTGCCCAGACTGGCCCAAGGGCTACTGCATGCACTATCTCCTGCGAATTTGTTCAAAGGCTTGTCATTGCTCAGGACCCCATTTGAAATCATTCTTCTTCCAGGTCACTTGGTAGAGAGGGCTTACAATCTGGCTGTAATTTGGAATACACATTCTCCAAAAACCCACAACACCCAAGAAGGCTTGTGTTTCCTTTTTGCTAGTGTCCTGGTTTTGGCTGGGATAGAGTTAATTTTCTTCACAGAAGCTA